>CAUYPK010104142.1:0-71981 GCA_963574355.1 Loris lydekkerianus | reverse complement strand
GCCTGAATGGTTTTTTTTATTTTGGTTTTTAAATTTTTTAAATGTTTTTTTTATGTTTTATTTGATTCCCCATTTTCATATAAATTTAAACATCTTTTTTTTAATAAATAAAAAAAAAAAAAAAAAAAAAAAAAAAAAGAAACTAAACAAAGACACAAGGGACATAAATGTGACCCTATAACAACGTTGCTTGACAGCCCGATATAGAATACTCTATCCCAAAGCTAAAGAACACACATTCTTCTCATGGGCCCATGGAACATTCTCCAAATCTATTATATCTTAGGACACAAAACAAACCTCAATGGAATCAAAACAATTGAAATCTTACCTTACCACAAGGCTTTAAATGTGAAACTCAACTCCAACAAAAATGTTCAACCCCACATAAAGGTATGGAAATTAAACAACCTTATGCAGGAAGAGATAAAAAAACAAACAAACAAAAAAAAAAACAAAAAAAAAAATGAGAGAGAGAGAGAGAAGAGGGAAGGTATCTAATTTGGCCTGGGGGATCTGGAAAGACTGCCCATAGGAGGTGAAGCCTGAAGCTCAAGGGGCTTCCTGGTGGACAAGGGGTAGAAGGAAACAGGAGAAAGGCCAGCAATGGTCTACTGTTTAGAAGACTTTAGAATACTGTGGCAGAGAGTAATATACCCTCCTAACAAAGAGGAGATTATGTAGTTCAAATTGTAAGAAGTTAAACTTGTTCTCAAGGGCAACAGGCAAAACTTCAAGTGGCTGGTCAGTTCCTGTTGCTTTCTACCCAGGTCAACCAGTTTCCTCCCCATTTCCATGTTTGATCTCACCACCTGGCTGTCATGTCTCCTTAGGGCCTGGACTAAATCCACTGTGGCTCAGGTGGCACCAAATGAGAACAAGAAGGCAGGGCCTCCTGGACACTGGTGTGTGGAACTGATACAAGTGTGTGGGACAGGCACCAGCAGGGAACATGCAACCTCCCTCCTCCTGATTAGCAACTATTGCTCCATGAACATGTTCCTCCCCTGCACAAAGGCATCTGCACGGAATCGACTCTGTGAATGAGAAAGCCATCTTTCCAGGAGAATGAAATTCTTTGATTTCCAGTAACTTGAAATCTAAATTCTCTGGTGTGTATGTTCTCTGGAGGTGAAGTTTTCCCACGGCCTGTGTGCAGCTGAGAATGGCTTCATGTCTTCCAAGGAGGGGGTGTGGACCAAGTTCCTATGCATTGCCCAGCACTGCCAGCATTTGCTGCAATGGCTGTGCACACAGAAGCCCCTTGGAAGGGGTGCCCTTCACATTGCAGATGTGATAGATCAACATTATTTATTACAACATTTTCCCTGCACATGGCAGTGAGGTAGCCTCAGGCTGTCCTTTGCACAAAAGCATCTTGTGACTTGGCAGTGGAACTACATACCCCAAAGCTACATGTCTCTGCTACCTAGAGCTAATAATATGTCAGCATCAGTGGGGCCTGGAGTCAACTGTGTCTGAGTTGTGACCTTTGCAACTTTGGCTCTTACCCTGGGCTGGCTTTCAGAAGCAGTCTTCTACCTTTCTAGGAAAAGTGTGCCACCACACAGTCAGCCTTCCCCTTAAAGCCCAAGTTCTCAAATTTCAGCATAAAAAGAATGACCCTTGCAGCTTGTTCAAATGCAGGTTCTTGGGATTTGCCCTCCTTCCCAGAAATGTGGTTTCCATTGCATTGTGCTGAGATCCTGGATTCTGAATTTTTATCAAGAACGCCTAAACTGTCTGTGGTGAAGGGCCATTTAGAAAAAAATTTATAATCTATCATAGACCAATACTTTTGCAAAATACAGTAACAATAAACTATTAGAAAAACGATCACCTATTTGGATGCCACAGCTCTGGGACATTGCTATAAAGCAATTTCAATGTATAAATTTCAATTTCTACACTAATCTAGTGATGGACCAATAGCAATTTCAATGTATAAATTTCAATTTCTACACTAATCTAGTGATGGACCAATAACAAACATTCCTAGACCAATGTTGGCTCTGACATGGGGATAACACACAAGTGCTTCAACAGTCCCTGGTGATGGACCACCAAGCTGTCTCATAGGAAGTGAGACATTCTGCAAGTTGACAGCTAATCCAGAATTAAACTTCTCCCCAAGCCAAAGAAAGAAGAACCCAGAGGTTGTTTCCCTTCACATTCTTGCAGTCTTCTTGGTCTCAAAGAGCTAGCAGATGCTTTGAATCTGATTAATTTTTCTAGAAATATTTCCATGGAAAATTTTTCCTCTTGCAGCTAGTTAATTGTGATATCTTAAAGCATGTATCTGCTAAATGTACAATATAGACTGTATCATAAGATAAAAAATTATGCTCTCAATAAATGTAAATAGGTACACTTTTAGCATTTTATTATATGAGTACTTTATATTTTAAAATAACTTCTAGAGCTTCAGAAATAATTTGTCAGTTTGCAACAGTCCAAAGTGAAAAACAATAGATGTTACTGAGTGGGTGCCTGTCTGCACTATCTGCATGGCTCCTTCTGATGTTTGCCTAAGAGACAGATTTAGTAACAACGACTTCTGTGTCTTCTTTGTAGTCTCATTTGAGTACGTGGCTTCCTGTAACTATGAACCACAGTCTCCCTAGTGGACTCTAAAGTTTAATAGCAGAATCTGCTCTGAGTATTTAAGTGACAGCTGCTATAGTGTGGACATGAGATTTGGTATAGAGGCAACTTCAAGGGGAAAGGAAAAAATTAATTTATGGTTCAGTGTGTACATGTGACAGGTGGACAGGAGATTTATGGTACCAAAGGAAGAGAATATTCTTGAACATTTTAAACCCTTCTTAAGGCAGCATGATCAATGCATTTGGCATATGCATACTTTACATTTTATTTAAAAAATATAAAAATTATATAAACTTGAGTTCAGATTCAGTATAATACTGTATAATAAAAAAACATTATCATTTAATATGGTTAAATCTACACATCAGTTTTCCCAAGAGCTGTTAATGGTCCTTAACTATACATAAAAACTTGAAGGGTAAATTTGAGGTTTATAACAGTTCTTACACAGCTCTTACGAGTATGTGTGTTGGGGAAGAGGGTATGTGGGGAGCAGATACTGTAGGCAGCGGGTAGAACAAAACTGGGGAGGAAGAGAGTCTTTAAGTGCTGTTGGAGGTGATTGACTCTTCAACTAAATCCAACGTTCATTAAGCTGAGCACAGTACTAATCATTAGGGACTTACAAAAGCTTTCTTCCAAAAAAAAAAAAAAAAGCTAAATTAAGCAAAACTAAAAATCTCATCTTTAAATTTAAAAACAGAAAGCCCATGACCAGACGATTCTTAGAATGACTTGAAGAATGTATTCTAAATGTTGAACTTAGAAATATGCACACTACCATCAGATCTCTTCTGGGACCTTCTGACACTGAGCCTTGTCCTCCATAATGACATAAATACCAATAGCACATGGCTTTCAGATGTGCCCCAAATACTCACCAATCAGGTACTGTGTCAGAAGTACACCCCCAGGAGCACACTCCTAGGTGCAGTGACTTGGGAGGAAGACCCACAAAATGCAGCATATAGTTGTACTCAATGACTAGGATTTATGATGTAGGAGACACAAAGCAAAATTAGCACCAGGAACAAGTGTGCAAAGGTAGCCTGGGAATACCAGGAGCAAGCTTCCAGAGTTCTCTCCTAGGGGAGGCACACAGAAATTTAATTCCCCTAGCAATGAGCTGTTATGAACCAAATGTGTCTCTCTGCCCCCAGGCACATGCTGAGACCCCAATCTTTAATGTGATGGTACAGAAGGTGAGCCTTTGGGGACATCATTCGGTTATGAGATTGGAGACCTTGTGAATGGGATTAAGGCCTTTATAAGAAAAGATGCTGCAGAGATGATTTCTCTCTATACCACCACCATGGGAGGACAGAGCAAGAAGGCCACCAGCCAGTCCTGAGCCAGGAAGAGAGCCCTCACCAGGAGCCAAACTGGCCAACTAGTCTTCCACTTCCCAGCCTCCAGAACCATGAGAGATACATTTCTCGTGATTAAGCCACCTGGTCTATGGTATGTGACAGCAGCCAGAAATGACTAAGGTAACAACATGTGAAATGTTGTCAAGCAGAGAAGCTTGTTAGAGACTCTAGTGACTCAGTGCTTAGAGTTTTTATTGAGAGCTAGTATTGTAAGCAGTCTGTGCCTCGCATGTACCAAAATTCTGGGCTCCCAGAAGGAAAGCAAGTGTCAAATATAAATCATATTTCTTGTAGAAACAGTACAGACCACTGAGCCACTCTTATCAGTTAGAAGGGTGGGAAACTTCCCAAATCCAATTTCCCAGACACCACCAGCTAAGGGCTAACCTTGGAAACAGCCTTCTAAGGGTAAGTACTCAAGCTTGCCATGCTGCCTTTTCTGCACAGATACCATCCAGGCATGAACCCAGAATATCACGTCACTTCATAATCATTTCTCCATGCCAGACTGACATGAGAACTCACATCTGGTTTGCTAAAAATGTTATTGATTTTTTTTTTTTTTTTTCATTTCATCTCATGTCTGCTTGGGATTACCTAGAATGCAAGAAGAATACAAATAATCCAAAGCTATGCAATTTAGTAAAGGATAACTTTAAAAAAAAAAATCACCTATGGTACTTTTACATTAAGTAATTTTGTATATGCATTTTGTACATACATTAAGTAATTTTGTATATACATTAAGTAATTTTGCATATGGACTACCAAAAATTAACTACTTTCATCACTAATAAAAGTTTTATTGCTTTCAACAAGAAGCTGGACTTTTTGATAGGCACGTGAATATTTAGACACTTTTAAATATATTTTTCTAAGCTAATCAAATGGACATTTGATCAGCTGTTTAAAAGCTTTAAATAGAATTCAATTAATGTCAAGTTTCTTACATTGCCAGTTTTTACAAATGAGTCCATGTGAGGAATTCATTTGAAGAAAAAAAGTGTTAGTATTTTCCAGGCAATTATGACTCAAGAGGCAATCTTTTGCCAAACTGCATATTTTTAAATACTATATAATGTAAGATAATTATCAAAGCAATTAAAAATTGGTCTTCATAAAATGTCATATGATATGAGTCAGTGTAACAGGCAGAATGGACACTTATTTATTTGCTCTAAAACCTGGATAAGATGCAAACTTTAATTTAGGCTTAGATTATCACAAATTCTAAATCAATGAGGCTTCCTTTATAAATCTTTCTTTTGCATGTAAAGATATATTTGATATGTTGTCAGAGTCTAGTATAGTGTAATCTTTTAGCATTTAGCTTAATTGTATTTACACCAAAACTAGCTTCCTTTTCACCTGACAGAATATTTAAAATAAGATCCAAAATCAGTAGGAATGACAGACTATGCTCCTTGATGACATGACAATATTCTTTCATTAAATAGCAAGATGAGCTATGGATATAAATTAGAACATCATGCAAGCCACAAGAAAAATCCCACCAGCTAAAATCAATCATAAACACTGGACCATAATTCATATTTTAGGTAAAGTAGGAATTTGAGAATAGAACAGTGTAATATATTTTTCTGAATGAGGGGAAAGGCTGAGTTTATTAGATATGCCAGGCTAAGGGAAATCTAGTAGCTGCTTTGTGGTTTCTCCTTGAATTCACTGGTAAAATGGAAAATTAAGAGAGCTACCCTTAAGATTTCTTAAAAAGAGAAAGTGGCTTTTTAAGTGGCGTTTCCAGAAAATATTTTTAATTAAAAGATGGTCCGGAAATCTTAACTTGATGCAATTTAAGAAGCCTCTACACATTAGATAAAATAATATAATCCAAGAATACTACTAGAAGGCCTATTTTTAGCTCACCTATATTGCATTATTTGCTGCTAACACACATTCACAATTCATTGTTTACAGGTAAATGCAAAAAGTCATTTCTAAAAATACAAAACTGTGACACATTTCACACATTACAAATATGGATGTCAAGTGGCTTACTATTTTATGTTAATGTTCTGAGTCTGGATGATATGTTGGAAAATTAGATCCTGAAATGCAATATAAAATGGAAAAGAAATGAAGTTATGACCTGTTTTCAAGCCTATCATTCTTGCACATATATTAAATAGCCTGAAATTACAGCATGTGCATCTCTGAATTTCAGAAATGATAGCTATAGTATTATCCATAGTGGCTGCTTTTAACAAAAGGGAGGGTGGAGGTGTTGGTAGTTCCAGCCATTGAAAGAACTGGCAATGGACCATGATACACAAGTTCCATGTCTGTGTGTGTGTTGGACTGGGCCACGAGCTGGAAGGCCTGCCAGTGCCCAGGCTGGGAGCCAGGCTGGGGAGGCTGGTGCTCCAGGGTTGCCTGGCTGTCCTGCTGCATGTAGGTGGCAAAGCGGTCCAGGTGATGTCACTCACCTTCTATAAAAGTATCTGTTGTTACAAGGGCAAAATGGAAGCTGTGGGATTCCAAGTAAATTATTCCTCATCCTCAGTCAGGCCACGGCACAGTAAAAATGACTTCCCTGCACCAAATAACAAGATAAAATCTCTAGTAGCCAACTAGGGATAAAAGAGTAATTTTCCTCATATATGTACAAGTAGCTCCCTATGGGCTGAGCTCAGTCAGGGACCTAATGAAATGAAGCTGTTCCAAAGAAAGGAGTCCTTATACATCTTCTAAATTACCCAGATCAATGTTACATCCTTTTAATTAAAAAAAATACATGTGCAGCCCAATAACACATGTAAAAATCATTTACTGCTTCTCTGAAGAAGAGGTAAAAGTAATCCATCTCCTATACATCTTCTAGCGTGCCTCTTTCTGTGAACTGTGAGGGCAAACGTGAAGTGTAACAAGAAACTCAACCAGGTAATCCTTGGGAAAGCACTACGTCAGCTCTTATCAAGACGCATCAAAACGTTGCACCCTCTGCACTGGCACTAGCACTCCTGGGAATTCATGTGAAAGAAATTGTTTAAAGGAAGAAAAGTCTATATAGTCACATACAGAACATACTACAGTTTGTATCGGTGCATGAATATGGTAATGAGTCATTAACATGATTGTATGATAACATCCAATACTCTAAAACAACCAAAATATTCAACTAAAGAAAGGCATAAATTATGGTAAACCTATGTGAAGCAATTATATGACCTCTATATCAGAGAAAAGATAAGTTTACTTTCACTATGATTAAAGATCTTAATGAAAAAATAGTTCTTTTCTATTTGGGAGTATGGACTTACTTGATCTAGTGTCAAGTTTTAGCTGAGGCATATCACAGTAACAATAAATAGTAAACATTAGTTATTGTGCTCAGGCAAATGATAATTCCAAGTTACAGATACTATTAACATCTTCATTTTAGAGAAGAACTGGGGTTTAGATATGTTGAGTAATTCACTCAAGGTCATGCAGTTAGTTGAGTGGTGAGGCCCGGATTCGATTCCAGTCTCTGCAGAGCCCAACCTCTCAACTACCATGCAGATGTAACGTGAAGTACCAAGGGGGTGGGCCCCCTCCCTCATGTGAGACCAGTTAAGTAAAAGATGAAAGTCTGTAAGATGACACACATCACCGCCTCCTATGCATTCTTTTGCTCATTCATTCAGCATTGAGGGAGGCTCCTTCATTACAAAATGTTATGTTCTAGAGATGGTCTAGATTCGGAAGTGTATACACTAAAAGAAAATCAGTATAACAGTACCAGGAAGCAGGGAAGGGGGAAATTATTTGGTGTTTTAAAAAATGTTAAAACATTTGGTTATTTTCCTTCTTTTTATAAGCCCTTCAAAGTTCTAGGACACATCTCTTAAAAAAGCCACAAAGGACAGCTAATGAATAAAGACAGAATCATTCCCTTCCTTTATAGGTTTGGCGAATGAAAGCTTTGGGCATGTGATCTATGTGAGGATGAATAATACCTCTAACCCTCCCTAGCTTTGCATTTATTAACAAAATTGGATTTCTTAAAAAGCTAGTCAAGCTCTTATCGATTTCCAAGTAATGACCTTATTACCAAAAGTCAAAACATATTTGCAGTTATTTTTAAATGTTTTGAAAAATGATTATAAGTAATAGGCAACTCTGAATAAGGTGTTCATATTTAATTGCAGTAAAGAGTCAACTCTTTAATAGTGACTCCTCAGAATATTTTGTGAAATGGAGTTACTCAATCATAATAGGAATCTATGTTAAAAATGAAGAAAACATGATTTTAAAATGTTCATTTAGAAATTTGAGAGGACTAACTTCATATACATTATAGGTATTAAAACTGTACTAGGAATCTTATTAATATTAAATTAAGCTTGTATTGAAAGTATAGTTTAATTCATTTAATGTTAAAATGTATGTATCAATGTATACTTTAGTTACTATAAAGGAACACATAATAAGTTACTATCTTTGATAAATTCTCTATGTACATGAACTGTAAACTTCTGAAATCAGATGTTTTTCCAATGATACAATGACTTTTCCTAAAGAGCTTCTTGAAGTTTGCTTTAATGTCAGGCCACTGTGTTCCTCAAATACTAAAACTCATTGTTCTTTCTCTTTAAGCAGAAAAGGAAGCCTTATTATTTGCAGACAAAAGAAGAATTTATTTAGTTGCAAACTAAGTATTTCTGTCCAAATCTGATTTTACCAGGAACTCTGATTTCCTTCTCTGTAGGAAATGAAAATACACAGATCCCGCAGTGGGGAAGAAAAGGCTCAGCCTGCCCACAGGGTACTGAAATCCATGAAATTTCTGATGCTGCAATTCCTCCAAGCTCACTAACCAAGGAACACTCGGCCTGGTGCACTAAAGTGAAATAGCACCTAGATGTTTCTTCCCTTCAATATTTCTTGCTTCCCTTTTCCCAGAAGAAAACACACACACACACCCCTCCTAACCCAACAAGGCAAGACACCTGATTTGTGAGCCACCAAGGAGGCTGTTGGTACAGGGCTAGGAGTTGCTAACGAAGGTGCAGAAGGGGTGTGTGTTTCTTCTTCTTCTTCTTCTTCCTCTTCTTCCTCTTCTTCTTCTTCTTCTTTTTTTTTTTTTCTAGAGACAAAGTGTCACTCTGTTGCCTTGGGTAGAGTGCCCTGTAATCATAGCTCACAGCAACCTCAAACTCCTAAGCTCAAGTGATCCTTCTGCCTCAGCCTCCCAAGTAGTTGGGACTGAAGGTACCCTCCACAACGCCTAGCTAGTTTTTCTATTTTTAGTAGAGATGGGATCTCACTCTTGCTCAGGCTGGTCTTGAACTCCTCAGCTCAAGCAATCCACCTTCCTTGGCCTCCCAGAGTACTAGGATTATAGGCAAGAGCCAATATTATGCTTTTCTAGAGAAAGTGATTGGCTGAGTGTCTTATTCTATTCAGGCTGCTGCAACAAAAACCATAAAGAGGGTTGCTTATAAACAGCAGAAATTTATTTCTCACATTTCTAGAGGCTGGAAAGTCCAAGGTCAAGGCATCAGCTGATTCAGCATCCAGTGAGGGCCCACTTCCTGGTTCACTGATGGCTGTTTTTGGTTTGTCCTTGTAAAAGAGGCGACTGGGCTGTCTGGGCTCTAATAAGGGCTCTAATCCGATTCATGAGGCTGTTCTGCCTTCATGACCTTATCACTTCCCAGTGGTCCTCCTACCTCTGAATCACCGTTGGGGTAAGAATTTCAACTTATGAATTTGTGGAAAAGAAACCTCCAGTTCATTGCACCAAATCATCTGCCCAAATGTTACAGAGATGATGGTTTTCTGAAAAAACCGAGAGTTGCAACTTGGTTTGTTGGTTTCCAAATGTATGCCTCACTCATAAGTATGCCTAAAAATCTGGGTCCCCACTTTATAGAAGCAAACAAAAATGAACTTTTAAGACCAATGTTTCCAGTCAGCTACTACATATGTCATTTCACAAGAAGCTTTAAGGACATAAAATGAGTTTATTAGTAACGGGAGCCAATTTTATAGCAATGTCTTCCAGAGAAACAAAAAGAATAATGGTATTTGTAGTTAAAAATCCAATAATGCTGAAATATGGGATTTAATGTTACAATATTTCAAAAGATATAAATAAGTCTTATTTTTAGTAATAAGTTATATTTCTTTAACTATACACAAATAAAACAGTTATTTCACTGTGCTTCAACCTCACAATAAGTACCATATTTTGCCCTGTGTAATGTTCTCCCATGTATAATGTGCAGCCACATTTTTGGCCAAAACTTTCAGGAAACACCCCTTAAGAATGTAGCTGGCTCTCAGCCAGGAGAGACATGTCTGTGAAGGGCTGACGCCCCCCTGGCAAACATTCCTGTCATCACGCCACCCTCCTGTGGCTGCCCTTCTCAGTGAAGGCTGCCCTTTCCCTCTCTCCCAGAAGCCCTTCTCTCCCAGCCACATCAGGGGCCCAGCTGAAATGGTCGCATGTGTGGCTGACATGGGAGAAGCTTCTGAGGCCCTTCAGCCCACAAGCAGCCAGGTGGGTCCCAGGGGCTGCACAAGGCGCCCAGTTCCCTGTGCATGACTGGGCCTCGGGCCTTGGTTCTTGCCCGATGTGACAGCAGCCCACCTCAGCAGCCCTGCCACCATTCCACTCTCCCTGGTTGCACTGTTCAGTGGAGTCCACTCTGGCCTGCTCCCACCAGAGTCCAGATCCTCCTAGACTAGAATCCCGTATGCCTGGTGAATCCAGGTAATAGGGAGGGTGCAGTGGCCTCAGGAGGAGCCCACTTGGCTCCCGGACTCTCGGGCTGTACTACCCATGTATAACGCACATGCTTATTTTCCCCTCAAAAACATGGGCAACAAGTGTGCATTATACATGGCAAAATGCAAAAAGTGATAAGTAGTTATTAAAGAATCTTGTGGACTTCCACTGAGCCAAATGCATATCCCTGTGCCAGTATCAATGCAATCTCTATCAGTACAGAATCTGTACTGATTCTACAGATCTGTACTAGATTTCAAAAATTCTAACTTTAAGATTCTAAAAGGCTAAAAGACTGGTCTCAAAGTTTAGTTCCCAGGACCAGCACCATCCACATCACTTGAAAATTTGTTAGAAATGCAAAACAAACTCCAATCACCTCCCCCTACTAAGGAACTCGGGGGTGGGCAGCCACCCTCCAATTTGGGTCTCAGTGATTCCCACCTGTTACTCTTGCCTTTGTGCAATTCCCTCCCATAATAATGGTGCTGACTTGTGCACCAAATAAAATGTAGGAAATGTGATAGTTCACGACACCATAGAAAGATGGGGCTTCCTCCTTGTACTCTCTCACATTCTTTGTTCTTAGGAAGCCAGCTTCCATGTTGTGAGGGTGCCCAAGCAGCTCTACAGTGAGGCTCATGTGGTGAGGGACTGAGGCTTCCTGCCCACAGCCATGCGAGGGAGCCATTGCAGAAATAGATCATCCAGCCTGATCTAGACGGCTCAACTGTAACTTCATGAGAAACCATGAGCCCGAATCATCAGGCCAATCTGCTCCCAGATTGCTGACCCACAGAAATTGAGTAAAATAATTAAAGCTCACTGTTCTTTTTAGGATCTAAGTTTTGCTTTTCAGCAAAGGATTATTAATATAGAAATCTTTTGGGTGACTCTGAGGCATGCTAAACTTTGAGAACCACTAAGCTAGAACATTCATTCATTATTGAATAATTTTTTTTTGTTTGTTTGTATGTACTATGTGTTAGGATAAGAGGAGGAATACAATGATGGGCCAGACACAGCCCACCTTTTGATGTGGCCTGATCTTTTCCTTCATTGTATTTACCACACTTTATATTTTATCTATGTCTGGATCCCTGCCACAGCATTTGAGGTGTGATCCTTGCCTGGTTTCCTCACCACCATGTCCTGGGTCCAGCCCTGTACCTTGCACACAGACGTTTATCATTTGATGGGTAAGCCTTCCCTTCCTCATTCACCAACTTTATCCTATGTGATGAATTCAAGCCCTAATAACATGGCCTTGGAATAGAGCCCATGGCACCACATTTAAGGAAACTAGGAACATTTCTCTGAGATTCTAACTGCCACAGGATCCATTTCCAAACAAAGAAATGTCTTTTGTGCTTAAAATAGTCAACCCTTAGAGTCTGTCTATTTCACATGTGCAGATTCCTAAACACGTATAAGGAAAATTTATGCAGTGGGTTTAGAAATATAAGTAATTGCATGGGAGGCTATTTTTCACATATGAATGAACACATCAGTAAAGGTTTCAGCCAAAAAGGTTGCGGAAGAAAGGCAATACAAAACCAGCCATGTGTGTAGATATGTGCATCTATCCACTGAACACATCAGTAAAAGAAATGATTCCGTGCTGCCCCACCTCCGGTGCAGCCTGTGCGGATCAGAACAACAGGGGGCTGGGACGCTGCCAGGGAGCTCTTTTCTAATGATGACCACCTCACTGACCCATGACCCGGGGCACAGGACAGAAAGTGCAAACGAAAATGCTCTAATCCCCTGTAAAGGCTCATCAATGGGCTCTTTCATGCCATAGCTGACCTTAGAGGTTTGAGTGTTTGGAAACGATGAGGTGCTAAGACAACAAGTCAATACCTTTCAGCATGACCTTGGAACATGAAGGTGCATTTGGAAAACCTTTTTGATAACAGAAAGAAATACATTCATCGATTTTTTTTTTTTTAATTCTTATAGCAGAAAGATTGAGATGTGGGTGACATACTTTTACTGCTATTTAAGGATATCAGATAAATTATAAAACAGACACTGGCTCTCATCTGATTTCTGATCATGATAAAAGAGAAGGTGTAAAGCCTGTAGGAGCATGTACTGTAGTAACTTTGGGGATAGTCAAAGGGTCCTGGTGTTGTGCTGAGCAGAGCTCAGCCAGGATGCACTCGCTGCCCATCCTTGGTGAGGGGTCTCACACACTTGACGACAGCGAGACACCAGAACCACCAATGAATGATGTCAGACCACGGCTGTGTTGCATCTTCTGTCCCCACACACAGCTTGCTCAATGGGAACTCAGTGATTCCTCATCCACTTACTGTTCTTCATTCTTTTTTGATTAGTAAAACTGAACAGTGCTGTCCTACACAGCATCCTGGGACCAGGAAACCTCTCTATCTGCACTGTCCACTATGGTAGCTGTCACTACTCAGAGCTTTACATGGGGCTGGTGGACTGAGAGATGGAAGTTTTCTTCTTCTTTAATTCTAATTCATTAAAACTTAAGTAGTCACATGTGGCTAGTAGCCACCATATTGACCAGGACAGCACTAGGAAATAATAATAATGATTGCAAATTGGCCGGCTACCTCATTCTTGGAAAGGTTTTATTATTATTTCCATTTCTCATCTGAGGCTATTGAGGGTCAGAAGATTAAGTAACTTGCCTAAGGTCAGAAAGCTAGGATGGGTCAGAGGAGAATTCAAATGCAAACCTGTGTAACCTCAGCCTACACTCCAGCAATGGCATCAAATCACATCTCCTTGCCTCCTGTCAAAGAATCTTTAAACACAATCATCGACCTCTGAAATCTCCAGATTCTCAGTAAATTGCTTCAAAAGAAAGCCGGCCACATGTGGCATGATTTTTTTTTTTTTTTTTTCCCAACAAAAACACATGGGAACATACTTTTTTCAGCTATGACTCTCTAACTTGAATTTTTAAACCACATGTCAATATTAAGTATATCTGACAGGGCCCCTCATTGTGCTTTAAAACTTTCGCTGAAATCAAATATTAGCCATATTAGCCACATGAATTCATGAGAAGGTGAGAATATGAAAAAGATTTTATTAAACTCCTGCCACATCCTATTATGCTCTCTCGGCATTACTCTATCTTGTTTACCCTTTGCTGACAAAGTAGATTATACTTTCTTTCCTAAATCAACAGGAACCTATGAAACAATACAAAAGATAAAGGATTTAGGATTTCAAAAAGAGTCATTTGGTAAGAAAGAGTATTAAAAGCATGACATTAAAAAAGAGGAAAAAACTTATGGTTAAGGAAAATAATATGCAGTCATAATATGAATTTTTCATGAGTTCTATGTGAAATATTTCACATTGTTACAATATCAAAAGCCCACTTTAAAATCTGCAAGCCTTAATTTAGGATATTTACTGTGTGCCATATCCATAATCAAACCAATGTTATCTCTCCAAATCCATCCTTTATGCACTGGGACTCACTGTGCAGCCCAAGGAAGGTACAGGGTTGCAAATTCATTGAAACTGGGGAGAGAACATTATGATTTTTTACCGATAAAACCAATATCCCTGGTTCTGCTGTGGCCTCTCATATTACCAAGGGGATCTGGGATTTTCTTTAATACTACCCTACTCAGGTGAAAGCAAAGAAATAATGAGATGATAAGCTGAAACATAGTCAAAAAAAGGGATAAACCCACAAAACTCAGAGGATCAAATCCTGCCTGGAAAAAAAAAAGTAAGCCAGATGTGATTATCTTGTTACATAAAATCTATCTTTGGATTAGAGCTAGTGGACTCTCTGGTTTAAAGAGCTGAACATGTCTCATCAAAGCCTGGCCTACCAATAATCTTGCAACACAATGAACTACTCCAGGGTCACAAATTCAGCTCCTGGATCTGGCCCCACATAAGCAATATGAGCAGGAGTGGTTGGTGGCTTGAACACTACCACATCCCTCTCACTTACCCTTAAGAGGTGGGGTCCATGTCTCCCCCTGGCCAGCTCTGTGATGACTCACACCAACAGAAGAACATGTGTGAGGCTGTGCAGGTCTCCAGGGATCTGGCTTAAAAAACTGGCAGCTTCTATTTCCCATCTTTTGGAGCACACCCCCTACCATCCCTACGCTGCAATTTAAGAAGTCCAATTATCTTAAATCCACTGTGCAAGAGAGGCCATGGGCGGGCACACGGTCAACAGTCCCCATGGAGCCAGGCCTCTGTTATCCCTGCCAAGGGGCTGGATGTGCAAGTTAAGCCATCCCATGACACAGCTGAAAATCACTAAATGACCCCCACAGTGCCATGTGCAACAGAAAGAAAAAGCACCCAGCCAGGCCTGCCCTGCCACACAAAATCATGGGAAAAATAAAATAATGCTTGTTCCAATACCTTAAAATTTTGGAGTAATTTGTCACATGAGTTTTTCTTTTTTCCTTAATTCATCTACTTTCCCTCCAAAAACCACCTGTTAATTGTGTTTACTATACAGGTTGAGCATCCCTAATCTGAACATTCAAAATCTGAAATGCTCCAAGCTTTTTTAAGAATCTACATGAGATTTAAAGGAAACACTCACTGAAGCATTTCTGATTTTTGGGTTAGAGATACTCAGCCAGTTTGTCTACAAATATTCCTAAATCCAAAAGAATCTGAAATTCAAACCATTTTTGGCCCCAGATAAGGTATACTCAGCCTGCACAAGATGACCACATATTTATTTATTAAATATTAGGCTTCACTCTGCCCACCTGCCCAGTCATTCCAATTTTTAACATACACCTACCAATGAAACCAGAAGATGGTGGATTGGGCTGAATCTTCTCCTTAGTGTTTTCCTGGATAATGTCCCAAAGCTGCCATATAAATTTGGGATGAAGAATGTAAAATGGCTGGTCTGGGTTTCTCTGACGATGCTGGATATATGGAGTGAACAGGTTGTAATCTGGCTTCTTGTACCACTAAGAAAACAAAAAATCAAAACAATCAAGTAGAGAAAAGGAGACAGGGCAGTACCCAGGCAGGCTGGGGCTGGAGGGAGGGGAGCTCAGGACTCCTCACTGGGATGTGGGGTGACCACAGACAGAGCAGGGGGCCCACCCCAGGAGGGATAAAGCTTTCTGCTTTAGTAAAATCAGGGAAATACACTAGATCAGGGGTCTGCAGACTTCTTCTGCAAAGGGCCACAGAGCCTCGAGGGCCTTTCTCAGCTGCACCACAGGAACACAAAAGCAGCTATAGACCACACATACTGACCAGGTGCGCCAGATTTGGCCACTGGCTATTGTATGCTGATTCCTGGGTTGGATTAGCATATTTCAAAACTGAGTTCTCCAAGTTTCCATCTCGAGTAACAAAAAGGATATCATTGCTGCTGGGGTCTGGGAAGTGCCACCTGGCTTGGGGCTAGGAAGACTCAGAAGGATGGATTGACAAAGGAACTCTCTAAGGTGACGAAAATGGTCCACTTTTTACTGTGATGGTAGATGCATGAGTATATACATTTTTAAATAAGGCATCAAAATGTACACTTATTTTATGTAAATCATCATAGAAAAAAATCAGTAAGTTTGATTTTTAAAAAAGTCTTCAGGAATGTCTCTGGTGCTGCCATGACATGGGACTTGAAGGGGTGGAAGAGAAGAGGCTTAGCTCACAGTGATCCCTTCAAACAGATGCTGTTGGTATACAGTGGGTGTACATTAAGACCCAAGTCATTTTCCTCTGATGATCCTCTGGTTCTGTGGATTTGAAAACTGTGAGAATGACTATACTAGATCATCTTTAATAAACTAAGTCCCCAAGCCAGGTGGCATTGGCAAGGAAGCAAGAGGAATGAAACGTGGGGCCAGAGCATAAATTGTTCCTCTGCCCTCTGACCTTCCAGGTCCTCCCAGGGCAGCACAGGTCCCATAGAATGGGGCCTTTGTGCTTGGATTTCAGCACTGTTGGGTGGGACAACTCTATGCCCTGGGACTGGATGCTTCTAACAGAAGAATGAACAAAAACCCAATAGCTAGAAGCTTCTCAGTCTGTTCGTAAAGAACAAGAAAGCTGCCAGAGCTTAAAATCAGGGAAGCTTAGGCAGGAAGGAAGTTGAAAGGTCAAACAGCCATCTGATGTGTGATTCTCAGTGGAGGGTACATGTGAAAACAAACTGGAGAGCTTTCTCAAAATATACACTGAAGCTATATATTGCCTATATTTCTGGAAATGGGGCTTTAACAGACAGGTTTTGAAAAATATTCTCCAGCAGATTTTGATTTGCACCCCTGGTTATGAACCAGTCAGGAATTATGTTAGGTAAATGTCCAGCCTCAGTCTCAAGATGAACAGCGGCCAGACCCTCCATCTGGAGGACCCCATTCTACCTTTTTTTTTTTTTTTTCTTTTTTGAGACAGAGTCTCACTTTATTGCCCTTGGTAGAGTGCTGTGGTGTCATAGCTCATAGCAACCTCAAATTCTTAGGCTTGAGCAATTCTCTTGCTTCAGCCTCTCGAGTAGTTGGGACTACAGGCACCTGCCACAATGCCTGGCTATTTTTAGAGACGGGGTCTCACTCTGGCTCAGAACTGGTCTCGAACTCATGAGCTCAGGTGATCAGCCCACCTTGGCCTCCGAGAGTGTTGGGATTACAGGCATGAGCCACCATGCCCAGCCAATCCCATTCTATCTTAGATAGCTCTCTCGTGGAAATTTGGAGGAGCAAAGGAACAAGGACACACACCCCCACATTTATCTTAAGGAGTTTTCATCACTCCACATTCACCTTAAAAAGGCTGCCTCCTGTCTGGTCATGACAAAACAAGTCAAAGATGCTCATCTGCTTAACTGACAGCACCTCTTACTAGGCTCAATAAAACCCATCCTTCCCACTCCTCATTAAAAAAACAAGTACGCTGGCATTCTATACAAGGATTAATCAAAAGTAGCCAAATGTTTGTTTAGGCAGGCAATGATTTACCAGAATGTCCCAAATATGACCTGTTTTTATTTTGATAGCTAATAGTAAACTTGTTTCAGTTCTAGTGCATAAAATTAAACAAATTTGGAAGCAGAAGCCAATGAAAAACAGACTCAATAAAAGGCCCCATTTAAATAACCAATGAATGTGGATTCCCAATGTTTAGATTCTCTTCTAACCACTTCCAACTTATTTCAAAAAGTCTTGTAACTACTGGGAAAGTGATGAACCCTATCACAATGGAACAGTTCTGAGTTTAATCAGTCCACACACTTAGATGTTCTACATTTTTTCCTCCTAATCCGCCAGAACAAAAGCACTCTGGCATTAGATAGCTGATGCTCACCAAGGGTGCTACCAGAACTGGGTATCAAAATGGTGCACACACACGTTACAAATGTTATATTTACTTTGTGCCCATGGTCAGATTCATTCTGTCACCTAGCTTAATTCTTGACTTGCTCCCATAATTAAACTGGGATGGACACCCAAGAAAATACTTACCAGGTTAAGATTTGAGGAGTAAGGAGCAGGGTCCCAGGCCACCAAAATGACGTCTTTATACAATGGACTGTCAATGAAGTGGTGGTTGGGGTTGGTCAGAATCTGCAATCACACAGAGAAACCATCTTGAAACCAGTATCTGGTTCTTCAAAATTATATTTATATAAAAAAAATGAAAATTAAAAAGAAGAATGAGAGCAAGAGAAAAATGGCTCAGATTTTGTATTTTCCTCTGGGGGAAGGAGACAGGCTGGCACTGCAGGCTGAAGCACCTCAAGAGTGTCTGGGGACAGGAGGTACAAGTTCCTCGGTTCTAGCCAGCATTGTGCTCGCACACAGAGTGTGCAGGGGCAGCCCCTGGGGGGTGTAACTCCCAAGCTGGTTCAGGCCCAGGTCTCCCCTGCAGCTGCCTTCCCGTGGGACTTGGAGAGAGCTGGGGTGTGAATGAAATGAGTTATTAGGCGCCTCCAGTCCTAATAACTCATTTGGCTGCAGTCAACCCTACTGGTTCTAGAGGAATCCTTCAATCTCACCTGCCAATCATCTTTTTAAATATAATTTCAGGGAAAAAGGCAACATATTGTTTTCCTCAGTTTTAAGACATGGTTTTTAACCTTTCTCATGACTTACTTTGTTCCTTTAGACTTTTTAGGGTGGTATGTGTTTTAATTCGGTGGAATTTATTTCCACCTGAGAGGCTGTTATTAAGTGAATGGTGGGTGTCAGAGTGGACAGCATCTATGAAATAAGGAAATGCGGTGATGGTTCCTTACCCCGCAGAGGTGCCTGGCCCACTGAACCATGCACAGGCTAATCTCCATGCTGTGCTGCGAGCAACTCATCAGAAATCACTCAGAGCCTCACTTTTTTCCTTTGTATTTTCGAAACTCTAGAGATTGTTGAGGTTTGTTCTGAGAATAATTTTCCTATAAATCTGGAAGCCCTTCATCTTAAGAACATGAAGAGAAGAGGTATTTTCATTGCTAATTAAATAATTTCTTTTCATTTTTAAACGTTCTAAACAACTGATCTCTCTCACCTCTGCTCCTTCATGACAGGGACCCACTTCCAACTCTCTTTGGAAGTGCTCTAAACTTTTTTTGTTTTTCCTAAGTAAAATTTCCCTTTGTTACACTGAAATGAAATGAAGTGAATTAAAATAAATAAAATAAAATAAAATAAAATTTCCAAACAACCAACCGACCATCGCCCCTCAGGTTTTACACTTTTGCTTTTCTCTCCGCTCTTCCCTGCCTTCCTTGTTGCCATGATTTTGCACATCCCACGCTACGTTTAACTTTTCTCAGTTCACAAAAGGCAACATGCCAAATCTAGAGTTATAAATACACATATGTATATTTTCATTTCATATATTAAATACATATATGTATTTATATGTGTACATATATGTATATTTTCATTTCTACTCTGTTTTTTCCTCTTAAACGTATTCATTTCTTCTTATGCATATCACATCTAAACTCCCATTCCTCTGCACTTTTCCTTATTAGTATGGATAATTATAGGACCCAGAGAAATAAGCAAGGACTGTGGCCATGGCTCACCAGGTCATTTCTCCTCACTTATCCAGCTAAACCTAACAAGTGTACATTTTTGTGAAAATACTCCGTCCGCCTTACCTGGGAATTAATGATGCGTACAGTGGTTTTATTTCCAACATCTTTCTCATAACCACGCGTAGGAGCAGAGTTAAATCTCAAAACTGCATCATGAGAATCTAAGGGCACATAAGTGACAAGCTTACTTTTTTTCTCTGTAGAATCACATAATCTAGGAAAAAAATGTTAAAGCAAATCTTTCAATACCTGAAGCTGATTAGACACCACCAATAAAGTTAAGCTATCTATACACGTGTTTTTCAAGTAATTTACTATTGATTTAGAGTGAAGTTTTGGCGAGGAAAATCTCCAGTCAATCACAGGGGATGCTGAATCATGTAGGTTATATTTAGACATTTTCTATCTTTTCAGTCTTTGCAAGTGACAAGGTTTGTGCAGCCATTCTCTCAAAGGATCCAAAATATTTTGAAGGTGACTCCCTTGGAGCAGGTGAAGACGCTAGCAGGAAGGGGCTCGTCCTCTGTGGCTTCTTAAGGTTTGGAGAGCCTGAGGCTGGCCAGAATAAGAACCGTATCTAATGCTGCCACGTTCATTGGGACCAAAGTGCACTCTCACCCAGCAGAGCCACAGCTTCCAGTTCTGCCACACCACTTTCTGGTGCTGGACTACACTTAAAAAGCAAGCCAGCACTGACTTCCTGCAGCCTTATACATGCGGCCAGTGCCAGGACCCGAGTGAGAACACCCTTGGGGCGTCTGCGTCTGCAGTGATGGTCTGATGGCAGCGCTCAGGAGAGTGGGAAAGGCCACCACCATCGTCAGCCGCCAGGGCTCTCATGGTCTGTGACGGCGCACGGTGGTCCACCGAGCTTTAACTACAACATAAATCTGCATCTCACTTCACTCAACTGGACAGCCGGGCTTGCCCAAGTTCTTAGAATGCTGCACTGAGAGGTCCCAGCAAAAACAGGCTGTCACATCACAGAGGCTGGGAAGGAAGGGAGGAGGGGAGGAGTGTGAAAGAGAGACACGGTCCCTTTGTATAAGGCAGTCTATAAACATGTGTCTTAAAATTCCCAGAAACTAGAGCCAATGAACACTAAAGGAATTTCTATGGGCCATCTTCAGCTTCAGACATCCCAGGCAAACTCCAAGTCAAACTTGGAGCAAATAGACAGTGCCTGTGGTGAGAGAGGGCGAGGACAGCTGGTACACTTCTCACATGCCCAAGAGCCACGAGGACACAAGCATGCTGCATGGATAGTAACCACATCCCGCGCAGTCCTGAAGCAGCTCACCGTGCGTGGGCCATGCTATCCCTCCTTGGGAGCTGTCTTCCTGCTACTCAACCAGCAGGAACTTGCCAAGATGCCACCCTTAGAACAATGTTGCAAGAGGTATCTTTCTGGGTAACAAGCTTTGAACTCAAAAGAATTATTGCTGTTTTGAGCACCAAAAGTAACACACTTTTGGAACACACTGAATGTAAATGGGCACCTCGCTATGTCATCAAAAATCCTATAATGTTCTTTTAGGGAAAATTTTGCAGGAGTTGACAAGCTGTGACCTGTAGGCCAAATGTGGGCTGATACTTACTTTACAAAATACTTATTTTACAAAATAAAGTTTACCTACAGCAGACACACAACTTCCTGTGCAACCGTCTACAATGGCAGAGCTGAGTTGCTGAGACAGAGATCCCACGGCCCACAAAGGCTAAAATTTTTACCACCTGGCTTTTAAAAATAAGTTTGCCAAGCCCTAGATTCAAGGGAATCTATGCTTTCTATAAATACCTGCATGTTTCCAATTAGCAGCCAGTTCTTTATTTCACAATTTAAGCCTTTGTTCATGCTTTTCTCTGGTAATGAATTCTTTTATTATTTCTTTTCATTGACAGTGTTTTTTTCATAAGAATTAGATTACCCAAATTACCTCATATTCTTACCACCCCTCTATACTCTTGCAAACTACTGATAACCTAAAGACCTCCTGTGTATATGAATTTTATCTATTGATACTCACCATAATAGAAAGTAAAATAGGAAAAAAAAATGCTTATTTATTAATTTATTTTAAAATACATTTCTAAACGAAATAAAACCTGTATTTTCAAAGTCACAGTGAAAAGCCTGGCACTGTTTTAAATGTTTGCAAATCTCTTTTAGGCTGGCTTTTTAGAAGACAGGTAGTTTCTCCTATCTGCTTCTGCATTCAATCTATTGCAAAATGTTGTTTCAACTAAAGTATGTGAAGACTTGGACACATTTGTTGAAAGTGGGCTATTTTAAGAGCCTTTTCAGAGAACTGTGAATATTCTTCTTTGGTACTTCCTCAAAACTGGATAAGTACTAGTTTCTTAAAGATTGATTTCAATGTGGAATCTGAAACATCTCAATGAACATTTTGTGCTCTATACATTAAAATCCATTGGCACATTTTGCTCTTAAAATGGATTTTTCACCCAATCATAATTTTGTGATATCATACAATGATCACAGGGAAATTATCAGGTCATTAAGTTAGAGAGCTCTTTCAAATACAGACCTATTTCATAATAAATGATCAAAACACCACATTGGTTAATATCAACATGGATCTCATCAGTTTTTAAATCTGATAAACATCCAAGAATGTGGTTGGAATGTTCAAATTTTATCACTGGCAAATAATGACAAATAACTGTCATTATTTTCCTAAAAGTGACAGGTTCACTTCATTCCTTTTTGAGAAAATATCTGTCAAATATCCAACGCTGAATAATTAAAGTATGTCTGTCACTTTTTTATTTCAAGTAAAAGTTGCATTTCATGACAAAAGTGGCTAGTTCAGCTCACAACATAATCGCACAAATGAATTTCCATTGTGCACTCAGTTTGTGGAAGTGTTTTTCTCTTGTTTCCCAATCTGTCATACCAAATCTGAAAAACACTCAGGGGTTGAAAATTTGGGTGCTGATTCTTTGATTTGTGTTACGAAGCAAGCAGTTTTACACATTATTGTTGTTGGATTGTCAGTGCAAATGGCACCAGTTAAAAAGGAAAAGACTTCTGGGTCTTTCAAAAATAGTTTACAGCTTGTGAATGCCCAAAAGCGTCTTGGCAACCCTATGGGTAGGTGGACTGCACTTTCCACTCAGGGAAACCCTTTGACAAACCAGAAAGTAAGAGAAGAGGGCAGACAGTGATGTGGCAGCAGGTGGTCAGAGGAGCATCAGTTTCAAGGCTGGGGAGGAAGCGAGATGGCAGAACTCCTCAATCAGAGTCCCTTCCCATGGAACTATTCTGTCGCCCTCAGACATAGCTACAGAGAAAGACAGGTGAGCAAGCAAAACCCCCAAAAAGGTAGATAAATTTCTATTTATTGAGTAGTAATTCTAAATTAATCACATTGTATCTTTGAAATTGTCCCAGCATTTAAATGCCCATTACCCTAGATGGAGCTGTGTTCTAAGTCTTCCAAGGGCTTCATGAGGGCAGAAAGGCAATGTAGCCTAACTCTTTTGGAAGGGTTATTAATCTGGAGAATTAAAAGGCCACCTGTGTAGAGGGAGCCAGGAGTCCTAAGCCGAGGGACAGCCCTCAGTGAGAGTCATCAGGTCTGGATGGGAGGCCAGAAGACGGTGAGAGAGTCTATTACACAGGCATGTTGTGTAACGTCTGCCTGGCCATGCATCTCCTTGATAATGAGCTTTAAGAATAGAAGAATAGGTCAGACAGCAAGTACAAGGGGAAGAAAGTCAAGCTTCATTTCTGGAGAAGGCATTTCCAGGCCAGAACATGCTGTGTTGACCTTGAAAAGAGAGCCAGGCAAACACATCTAACCGAATTAAAACCTGTCAAGGAGCTGCTCTAGTCACCAGGGGAATGGCCTTCCAGGGACCAGGACAAAGCAATACTCTGTCTCTCCCAACCCCCACCACCCTGGGTCCCTATATGGCCTGAAGCCCTCACCTCTTGACTGAATTCTCTTGTCCTCAAACTCCAGCTCTGAAGCAACCTCTCTAAAGTGAAAATCTATAACACCTTTGCATCATGGGCACAGGGGTCAGAAATCCAGACTGATGTTTGAATCCAGGCTTCCTGTGAAATGGTAATAACCATGTCTATCACTTACATTTGTAAGTCTTACAACAGTTAGCTTGTGAAAAGCATTTTGAACAGGACATTGTTGGCAATAAATACCATGTAAGTGATACCCTTTATTACAGTGTCCTGTTCAAAATGCTTTTCAGGAGCTAACTGTTGTAACTGTGAGTTGATCTGGTATCCCAGCTAGGTCTCTGTCTCCTCTCCCCACCAGCCCCTGCCTCCCTCTGGCTCTCACCACCTGCAAATGGTGCTGTCTCTCACCTCCTAGAGATGCACTGCCTTAAGCCTGGACTCACCCTTCCACAGCCATGTTTTCTAACCTCCTCTCTCTGCTCAGCCACCAGCCTCAGGGCGTTAGGATTCCATAGTCATTTCTGCCCGGTCCTCCTGCAAATCTCTCTCTCTTTCTCTACCCACACGACACTGGAGCTGTTTGTTCATGGTCCATCTTCCCCACTGCATTGTGCTGGTAGTGGGGGTGGGGTGGGGGTCTGTGCCTTATTCATCTTTATGTCTAGCACAGAATCTGCCAGAGCTGGTGATCAATAAATAATTAATGCTTGTTGAACAACTCTATAAACTGCTTTCTTGCTTTTTTTAAGGAAAGGTAACAGGCCATGGCAAACCATAAGCTTTCTCCAATAAGCACTATGTGTCCCACTCCCCCATTCACCCCATTCCCTTCCCTTCCATTTTTCACCCATTTACCAGGATTTGAGTTTCAAGCACACAGATCTTGATTTCCCACATCACAGTTGTTACTGGTAGCTCAGAGTAGACCTTTCTCCTCTGCTTTTCCATGGAAGTGCTAGTAGTGATCTCGCCAGCAAATTATTATTGCTTTTATGGATGGGCAGAAACAGATCATCTCATGGCTCTAGGATCCATGTTTTCAAAACAGTTCAGTTTGCTGTTTCAATAGCATATTTAAAGTGCAGGTGTTTACAACTGCTATCCTTTTCTAACCCAAAACAATTATGCTGTATGACTCAGTCTAACAGAAGGCTGGGGAAACAGGACTGCACTGCCAGAGGGAGAAACACCAGGGGGCGCTAAAGGGCAGTCAGTAAGCAAATTGAGGCTGGCTGGGTCTCCCTTAGGAGGGCCAGTTGCTGAGTATTGAGGGACACCAGCCTGGTGGGGGACCATGCACAGCTTGAGGTGTGGCTGATAAGCACTGATGATTGCAGGTAATTCCTATCTCTGTCCTCAATTTGTCATAAGAGCCTGACCTCGGGAAGTCTTTGATCTTCATGTAGTCAATTCACAAATAGGTATTTCAAGGCCTACATGAATTTAGCTGCAGCATGCCCCAATATTCAAAGTTGCCTGAAGGAATCTGATACACTAATTTGTTTTTATTCTGAGAGCTGTTAATAAACATGTAGGTTTGCATGGGTACGTTCAAATGAGTAGGAAGGAGAGAGCGCAGCAGCTGGCATGTGGAGTGCCAACATTGTGAGAGGCCAGCTAATAAAAACCAAAGATTTTTCCCTTTTACAAATTGAGTTACGTTCTGATTTTGTGCTCTTAAAACCTTAGGTACAAAATCTGATTCAAGGAATCCTAGACAAAACAAAAAAGAGAGTTTTAAAAAAAATTTCCAGACGTGTTCTTCCGTTGTGATTCCATGTTCTAATCCTGCAGCTTCATAAAAGGGCAACAATAAAAATTAAACTTGGACACTAGAAACTACCAAATATATAACTGGCATTTCATGTTGCCCAGAAACCTGGACTTCCCAGTGATTTTCATATTCTTTTCCAAATTCTGAATAGAACTTATAAAACTCTGGTCGGGGATAATTATGTAGACTAAAGAGCGAGGGAATTCTCCCCAACGTGCAAGAGCAATCCAAACACACATCTCTGCGGCAGAGGTATTTAAAACAAAACAAAATCAGAAACAAGTTACTGCCTACTTCACGCGAAATACTTAAATTTCTCCTCTACATTATTAATATTAGTCCTTAAAAGTGAGAGGGAACTGTGGTGTTATTTCACCACAGGGACCTCTAAACCACTGCTCTTTCTTTAATAAATTGCAGGCTGCTCTGCTCTGGCTTTGGCTACAAGCTTCTGTGACACATGGACTGCGTTATCATGAGCCTGTTATAATGTCAGCACAGGGACTCCAGACCTCAAGTTCAGACTTACTGTCTTATTACTTTTTTTTTTTTTTTTTAATTTTTAAAATATGTCCTACTCGGCTTCACTCCTAACGACATCTGAGCTGAGGTCTGGCTTTCTGAGACTCCCTACTGTGGCTCTACTCTCTTCCAAGACAGCTTTGAGACATTAGCCGCTCTTCAAGGGCATAGAACAATTATGCCTCTGCTCAAAACCAAAGCAAGAAGCAAGGGTTATTCCTTTGTAAAGGAGCAATGCCCCTGGAAGGTCACTCACCTACTGCTCGTGGCTAATACCATTTACTGTAAGAACTAGCCATGGTTGTTTTACATCTAGACTTGAGGGTGAGGCCATATCTGATTCACATTTGCTTTAAAGAGGCACGTAGTAGGTACTAAATGCATGTCTGTCATAGGAAGAATGAACCTAAAGGAACAAGATGCTTGCCCACTGGTACTGCAGTGGGATTAGCCTGGGCAAGAGGTCCCAGGAGCAATGGGATCCACAATTTCTGAAGGAGAGAACAGGAACAGGAGACCTGGTGTCTCTGGCGATGGGGGGCGAGAGAAGCTAGGAAGGTGAGGACGTGAATGTCGTCCAGCAGAGCATGTGTGGACAGTTAAACCTGGCTGCTCCAGGGCACACCCTATGCTCTGGGGGAGGGGAACGTACCTGAATACACCCTGCCCCTTCCAACGAAAAGATATAAGAACTGACATTTTACTTAAAAACTGAGAAGAAACTGCCTTGATTATTGTTACCTCCCAAATTAACCAGGCTATGTGGTACCCAGTTATTTGGTGGAACACCAATCTAGGTGTTGCTGTGAAGATGTTAGATGAGATTAACATTAAGTCACCAGAGTTTTGAGTACAGCAAATGACCCTCCGCAGTGCAGATAGGCCTCATCTAACCCCTCAACAGCCTTAAGAACAAAGACTGAAGTTTTCTAAGGAAGAAAGAATTTTGTCTTAAGACTGCAATCCAGAAACCCTGGCCTGTGCTTCCCACATGTTGGCCTGGGCTAGGATTTCAGCCTTCACAGCCCCCACAAACACAGGAGCCAAGTCCTTAAAATAAATCTTTCTTTCTGTCTCTGTATCTCTACCGGTCCCATTCTCTGGAGAACACCGGCTGATACAGGAGCTGTGAAATAAATGTGCTCCAGGGCTCTTCACGGAGATATGAAGACAGAATCTGGCAGGAAAGATGGAAGCCCAGGTTATGTATGTTATTTACGGTCTTGGAAAAGGTCCCTGCGGGGCACTGGCCAAGGGGAGGCCAGATCTCATTCTCCAATGAGAAGGGAGTTCTCCGCAGCAGGTGGTCCCTACTCAGAGCCTACAAGGAGACTTTCAGGCCCTGAAGAAACCCCAATAATCTTCACTTAGCCTTGTCTTTGGAGTTGGCACCTGCCTTCTCATCTCCACGCTCCCCACTACGCGGTGGATTCTCCAGGCTCTCGGGCAGGCTGTGAGAGCCTATCGGTTTCTGTGGGAGATGAAGTCTGAGACAGGAGCAAGGAGAAAGGCTGTGGGGGCAAAGGGCATGCTCCCCTTTCCCTCCTCACTGGCACCTGCGAAGCAGGACACCCTTCCTGCTCTCCACTAATCCCTAAGACCTTACTCGAAGATTCGAGGCACATCTCTGCTGGGATCCCAGACTGCCTCAGTCTGTCCAGCAAGGAAAAATCACCATCCGCGGGACCAGAGTTTGTCCGACCAGGGACATCAGAGACGCGCGCAGAAAAGGCCAGCCCCCCCAGTGACCCGCCTCCCCACCATGAAACCCACCTATTTCCTCGCCCAAGGAGGAGTTGAGGATTGCTCCCGCAGACATGACTACGGCGCAGCTGCGCAGGCCATGGGGGTGCAGCTGCCCCAGGGGCACCGCGGGCACCAGCCGCCGCCAGCCGAGCGCGGAGAAGGGCTGCTCGGTGCCGTCCAGGGTGCGCGGGCGCGCGCGGTTCCGCAACCGGCACAGCAGCTCGGCCCGGCTCCGTGCCGCCTCCCGCTTCCCGCGGAAGCGCACCCCGTGCTTGTTGGCGGCCAGGTAATCCCTCATGGCCTTCTGCAGGCGCGGGTTCAGCATCTTGGAGGAGACGTTTCCCTTCCAGAGGCGGTACAGAAAGTCCCGGGACATGGAGGAGTACAGCCTGTCCCCATCGTCGTCGCCCTCCGCCAGCACGTGGCTCCTCCTCTGTCTCCAGTGCCGCCTCTTCACCCGCCTTCTCTGGACCTGTCCGGCCTGCAGAGCCCCTTCCCTCTGGCCTGGCTCCCCCGGGGAAGGGAATCCCAGCGTCCCCTGAGTGTGGCTGTGCCACCTTGGCTGACCAGCAGCAAAAAAGTACTCGTTGTCCTGCGGGTAGAAAGCTCTTTGAGATTTTCTCCCGACCTGGGAGGGGAAAAAGTCTTCATTTTCAAAGCCGGCTTGGGCCAGAGCCCATTTCTGAGGGTCTCCGGGTGCAGCGGGCAGCGCCTTGGCTGCGTCCATGCCCGCGGGCGAGGCGGGCTCGTGCAAGGCGCCCATGATGGCTCGCTGCTTCCCCTGCACCGGCAGGAGCCTCCTGGTCTCCAGGAAGGAGAAGGAGCTGGGCACAGGCTCAGCAGGGTTGCTGTCCGTGAAGTAGACAAAAATCACCAAAAAGAGGAGCCCCCAAGCGAATATTCCGAACAGCATTCGTTGTCTCCATTGCTTCAAGTGTGGTTTCATGGCAAGTCTCTGGAGTCAGTACCTTGTGACCTAAAGCAGGTGGGAGGCAGAATGAACCTGAAAAACAGCCAGATGGTACAGTTAGCCAGCTGGGAGATCTGCTCAGACACCTCTGGAAACATTCTATCTTCAACAGCATTTCCTGGGGACAGGGGCAGCATTAGAAGGAGCATCAGAAACCATAATCATCCTAGAGAGTAAACTAAATCCAGGTGTTGTATTTACCCCTCCCTTGCCTCCACCCACCTCTGCAAGACAGGGGGTCTCACCATCTAAGGAGAGAGGAGGTGGGGTGAGTGTATATTTGTAAAAACCTCTGCAGGGGGACTCAGAATGTATCTGCCTCCCCACCTTGAAAGACACTTAGCAAGGCCCTTGCCAGGAAGCTCCCTCCCTCTGGATCCAAGTTTTACAGAATTCCAACTTGGTAAGGCAAAGTGGGAAAGTTAAGCAGAGTTTGCTCTGTCTTATCTGCTTATCAGTCAGCAAAGGCTCAGAGCTCACAGATTTCACAGCCACACTGCCTGTGTGTTTCTAAGAGCTTACACCCATATCTTATTCTTCATTGTCTCCCTGGCATGGCAGGCTGCCTGAAACATGCCAGAAGTCCTCTGATGGCACTGAATGAAGCGATGCTTGGGTGACTGTGAATGCCAGGTGCCTGTTGATTTCAACAAGGCCTCCAGGAAGGCCCTCCTCCTTCACGCTTGCCCTGAGCCACTGGTGAGTAAGAAGGAAGGAAGTAGGGCAAACTTCACACAGGGCAGGTGAGGGGAGGGCTTGTGGATACAGCAAAAGAGACAGGAACCAATGTTATGCTATGTGGGTAGCACAGCGCTTAATATAAATAACAAAACATTAAGAAGTAATGCTGCTAATTTTCAGTAACTAAGGCAAAATCCCAGAAAGGGAAAAAGGTAAAGTATGTCTGTGGAATAAGAATGAAGCTTGCTAGGGCTTCAAGCTGAGCTCAAAGCCAAGCACAGGCAGATATTCGGTAAATACTGGTTGAATGCATACGTGTGTTTTGGAGAGGGAGCTGTGTGGCTAGGGGTATGCATGAGTATGTGTTTTGGGGTGGTAGTGTTGGAAGGACCGTTTGGGGAAGAAGTAACTGGAAAGCTATGTCATTCCAGCCGTGAGGGCCTTGGGTACCTGCTGGAAGGTCTGGGCCACATGCTGTGTAAGAAATAGGGAGTGAGTGACATTCTTAGAGCACGAGAGTGACACAGTGGTTCCATGGGCCTTCAGGAGATTACTTTGTGGCAGGTAAGGCAGGAGGGCATGCAGGGAGGCAGCATGGGGCATGAGGTCATTAGTAGAAATCAGTCACCAGAAAGTAGAGAGACTCTAACAGGAGGTGCTGCTAAGGGAAATCTATGACCCTCACTCTCCATCTCCAGCCTGAGCCCCAGCAGGCTACTCAACTGTTGCTAAAATACAAAGGCAGGCAAGATGTGGCTATAATGTGATGGCTGGTATTTTTACTCAAACACATAGGAACCCAAATACCTGTGTTAAATAAAAGAGTGTTCCTACAGTCCCACTTGGAAATTGGTCAACTTGGGAAGTCCTACAGTGTCTTCGGTGGGAAAACGTGTGCCAAGTTAAGAAAACCACATTTCTTCTGTGGCTCCATAGCAGATTAAAGGTGGATACAGATTCTTTGACCCTTCACCCAGGGTGAGGTAGCGTCTGTGTCTCCTCCCATTAAATAAAAAGTGACGATCTTATCTGTGGCTGCCTTGACTAGCAGGATATGGTGGTGGTGAGACCATGCCAGTTACCGGGCCTACATCTAGCAGCTTTCACTTCTTGCCTCTTAGAACACTCACTCCAGGGGAAGCTAGGAAGGAAGACACTTCCCTAAGTTTAGCCCACCATGCAGGGAAAAGCAAGCTAGTCATGTGGAAAGGTCACACAGAATGAAAGATGCCCAGGCAGCCCCAAGCTATTCCAGCAGAGCCACCAAATGTGAGGAGAAAGAAGCCTTCCTAGGTGCTCAGCCCTGTTCAGCTTTCAGAGGACCCCATCCCCAGCCAGCAGTGGACTGGAACCCCAAGGAAGCCCAAAAGGACAGCCAGCCAAGCCCATCAACTCATGGAACCACCAGCAATAATGATACATAGTTGTTGTAAACATTGGGTTTTAAGGTGATTTGTTACATCAGAAGATCACTAGAACTGGCTGTAACTGAAAAGCCAAATAAGAAGTTCCAAAAGTGCTTCAACAATGGCAGCATCCCAGCAGGATTCTACAAAAAGCAACCCTCGCTTACATGTATAAATTGGGGCTTTTTAAAAAAGCATTTGCTTTATTTTATATTCACAAAAAGGCAAGGATACGGATTTCATAATCATAAATCAAACATACATATACAGAACGCACTTTAACCAAGCTGGAATCATTGATGCCAAGAAGTGAGCACAGAAGAAATAATATCAGCAGTCAACTTGCTGCATGCCAGACTATATTTAGCACTTGTCCTGGATTATTTCACATGGTCTTCCCAGCATCTTATTAGATAGGAAATACTGCTATATCCATTTTCTGATTAAATAACTTCCCCCAAAACACATAGATAGCAAGCAGCAGATATTCCATACAAAGCCATCTGTGTGACTCTTGGACTCACTTCTAACACAGGTTCCGATTCCATCTGATCACACCAACTGAGGCTATATTTTCCAAATTAGAGTCCTCAAACTATGTGGGGTGAATGATCATCTTTTCTCCAAGTTACCACTATCTGATACTTTGTATTTCTGCGCTTCAATGTCTTAGCATTGTTCAACTGCTAGATAAGTTTCTAAATTCTTGCTGTCAAGTTCTATACATACTTTCCTGGGACTTGGTAATGAACAGTTCATGGATATGCCGTCCAGACCCACACTTTGAGTAGTGTTGATACAGGACAGGTGGCACCCCAGCCAGCTCATGGGAGCTGAGGGGCAGACCTGCCGCCTCGAGCCTCCAGGCAGTGTTGGTGCAGTGGCAGGGGGGGCAGAGGAACCCGTGGCCTGGAGGGTAGGCAGGGGGACCCAGCAGGAGGCTCCAGTAGCAGGAGGGGTCAGGCAACTGCTGGAGACACACCAGCACCTTAGGTTTCACCTTAGCTTCTGCTCTCCTAGCACTTGTAGCTGAACAGGAACCCCACCCCCCCAACCCCAATTTCCTAAGCCTGGTCAATTTCATGCAAGTTTCCTAGGCCTGGGAATGAAAGGGATTGTAGCCATTCATTTGCTACCCAGTCTGCTAAATGTAACTAAAGAGAACCCAGGCAGGCTAAATGTAGCCACAGAGGACCCCTTGTGACTATGTATATACCCCAGGACAAAGAGCCTGGGGGGAGAGAGAGGGAGCCAGAGAGCTCTTTCTCTGACCTGGGTTCTTTCTGCCAGGAGCTTTGGTGTTTTGTATTCTTTTCTGTAAATAAATCCTATTTTACCACTGATCTGTGGTCCATGTATTCATTCTTCAAATCACAGAGACCAAGAACCCATGGAAGACAAAACTCTGATATCAGTATCTTTTACATGAACTAACCTGCCCACTCAGGGGACAGAGCTTTAAGCACTAATGAATGCCCAATATGAAGGTCTAGAAGCGGTTTCTAACAGAAATCTTGGGAAAACTACCCTTAATAACAGTTATTTTGTTTCTACCCAATAGGGTACTATATAATTCTGATACTCACCACCAAGAGTTAGCACAGACCTCCTGGGTTAAGGGCTCAATCTTCACTTCAGATGCCAGCTGTGTGGGGTTCCCAAGCCACTCACACCAACTGTCCAGCTATCAATGCTCAGATTCTTTTTTTTTTTTTTTTTTTTTGGAGACAGAGTCTCAAGCTGTTGCCCTGGGTAAAGTGCTGTGGCGTCACAGCTCACAGCAACCTCATACTCTTGGGCTTAAGCCATTCTCTTGCCTCAGCCTCCCAAGTAGCTGGGACCATAGGGGCTTACCACAATGCCCAGCCATTTTTTTCATTGTAGTTGTCATTGTTTGGAGGGCCTGGGCTGGATTTGAACCCACCAGTTCTGGTGTATGTGGCTGGCGCTCTAGCCACTTGAGCTACAGGCGCCAAGCCAATGCCCAGGTTCCCATGACTCCCTTGAGGGTTGACAATTTGCCAGAGTCACCAATGAAAGTTATTACAGTTATAGTTCCATTATAAAGGATATGGGAATGCAGTTTCTACACACTTTCCCTTGAAATCTGGCCATGTCCCCTCCCTGCACATCATTATGTTCACTAGCAAGAAAGCTCTACTGAGCCCTGGAGTCCATGGGGGTTCCATTAGGTGATACCATGGGCCATGTTTGAACTCAACCTGCAATCCTCTTCTCCCAGGAGGTTAGACTTGCAAAAAGTTCCAAGCCCATAATTTCACCTGGTTGGTCTTTCCGGTGACCAAGCCCAACCAGAAGCTATATTAGCATTACAAAGACAGTCCTATCGCTCAGGAAATTCCAAGGGTTTTAGGATCTGCTTGCCAGGACAGGAACCTGGTATAAAGCCCAGACAAATTCTTTATCACAGGACAAGAAGGCTGCAATAGCTAATTTAAAAGGCAGTCGTTCTGCTTCTGGCTGGAAATTATCATTACCTGCTTTCCTTATACTGAGCAGCTCAGTGGGCAACTAAAGAATGGAAAACAGAGGTTTCTTATTTCAGGATTTGCTCAAGAGAAAAATTTTAAAACACAGAGGCAAAGGTGAGGTGAAGGAAGTTAGGAAATAGGCAGTAAAAAAAATGAAAACCAGATTTGAGCTGCAAACTCTTCCAGCCTCAGGGCTCAGGGCTGAGGCCACTGTCCCCACTCCAGATGAACTAATGTTGCCTTAGTTTGGCAGAGTCGAGAAGCTGCAGAAACTGAGAAGAGGAACCTGCTGAATGTCATGGCAGGATTCAGGTTATCAGACATAAACTTCATTATATGAAAATGCCTCATAAGCCTTGTTTGTTGGGGGAGATGACAGACATGAAAGGGAGGGATAATAATGAGAGGACATCCCAGGACTCAAAGAAAGTGAAGAAAGGCAGGGCTTGGCAGGTTGGTGGGGGCCGGGACCTGAGATTATCTGGGAAGAGGCAGGATTTCTGAAGTCCTCTGAGCACCCAGAAGGAGCCAGTACCTCAAGGCAGAGTGCAGACTCTTCATGAGGTGGGGCTTCCTTACGCAGCTCCTAATGCACAGTAATAATAGAAAGAAGTGGGTTTGCTGCCTTGACACGTGATTAGGCTTCAATTTTTAATAATCCCAAAGCCTTGACTACAGCTTCTGTAGCTGCAAATCTGCTGTTGCCAATTAAGGGAACATCTTCTAAAATGATTAAGTCTCAAGGCAATGTCAAATCCTTTGCTCGCAAAGCCCTACACAAATCTCTAGTCCCAGTCATCAGCATATGTTTAACCAATCCAGGTTGGAGAGAAGGGGGGACATCACTCATGTTTAGCCCAAGCCAGGCAGCCTAATAGAAAGAAAGTTTTGATTAAACAGAAAACAGTTCTTTCCTCTAATATTGTCCATCTGAAATACTATAATGATACAGCTTAAACCAAGTCATCTGTAATACCCAGTTGAATAGCCCATCATTAGCTAGTGTGATATAAATAACATCAGAAAATAAATAAATAAATAATAAACTGCATGGGTGCTGGGGATCAGAGAGTCCAGTCAGGCAGATCAACTGCCCCCAGGTGCAATGGAAAAGTGCTCCCTAATCATACCTTCTCCTGTGCTTTGTCCCGGATGGTTCAAATGATGAGGCTGTTGAGTTCTGTCCAGTTTTCCCCTGGGGAGAGCACTGGCAAGATTATGCTCCTCCCAGAATCAATGTGACTTTCTCTTCTTTTCCACAGCTTTCGAACAGTGCGATCTGGCAGTGCAAATGTTGAAATTCCCAGTGGATATCCTCTGCCTATTTGACTAGTTAAAAGATTTTCTCTATCCCCACTCTTTTTCCCAATTCTGCTACCTTTCTAGCCAATTCTCTGGGAGCTCCTATTTTTGCAGGCCAATATCAAAAGTGCCCCACTGCTGGAAATTAGTGAGACTATATAACCCACTTGGGAAGGTCGGAGCCCACATCTCAGCTACTCATTCCCAAAGAAATGAGTCATATTTCCTCATGGATATTCAAACTAGTACAAGAGAGTGTTTAAAATGTTCCTTCAAAGTGTTCTGAGAGAAATCACATTTTCCAAAAGGCGCCATTTCTCACAAGTTGTCGGATAAAATTATGAAATGTAAACATTACTGCAGACAAACATTAGGATGCAGCTGAGGGTTAATACAGCTAAATTCTTATTTTGTTCAAGAGTGGAGACAAGTTAATTCTAGGCCTTGCCACTTTAATGATGTCCCTCCTAAGCCCTGCAATCTACAAGCTTTATTGCCAGTGTTCTTGAATGGAGAGTATTTTTTGCAACACACTTGGATTGATACATCTGCCACAACTGCCAGCTGGCCAGGTTTTCTGTAGATCTGAGAAACAGGTTCTTTTTGTGTTTGGAGGAGTTGTCTGGACTGATCTGAATTCTAAGTATTTATTTTAATGTTGAAATAATAAAGAAGATTTAGTGTGGGAGCTATAGTATGACACTCATGTATCTTAATAGCCTTCAGGATTCATTTTCTGTCAGAATCATTTTTCTAAAATTAGCCCTTGTCACATATCTGAGAAAACAGTCTGCAGGAAAGAGGAAGATGCCTCCCCAGCTGGAATTCTTTCATCTCTTAAGTCATTTATTGACTCCTTTACAAATCAGCTTTTTTCTATTCTTTTTTCGTTTTTGGAAAAGGTGAGTAAGTCTCTAGACTGCTAAATGCAGAACACTATGGATCCACTCCCCAGACTGTCCTCACTGGAGTCCAAGCCCCTTCTTCGGTGAATGTCTAGAACGGTGATTTTCAACTGGTGTGCCGTGAGAGAAATTTAGATGTGCCCAGAAAATTTTTGAAGATAATTAATTAAATTATTTTCAAAAGAAGTTCAAAGCACTGCAAGTATATACTTTTTTTCACCCTTTGTTTTTTGATCAACATAATTTAAGTGTGCCGTGGAAGTTTAAATACAGGTTCAAGTCTGCCATGAGATAAAAAAGGTTGAAAAACCCTGGTCTAGAACAGAAGGAAAAAGGTCAGCCAGAGCAGCCCCTTTCTGCGCAGTGTATTCCAGGTGGGATGGCCAGGTGTTGGTCCTGAAGGGCAGTCCCTCTGTAGGCAGTGCCTTTAGCTTGTGACCGCGGCTGTCTGACCCCAAAAAGGATGTGGCAACCCCAAGAACCAGAAAGGGCACTGGGAGGGCTGGAAATCCAAATGACATCGTTGGCCAAGACGTAAGTTTAAGACATGGCCAGGGTTTCTGGTTAATGTGAAATTTGGATGTTTGAGCAATCCACAGTGAGGAAGCCTGTTAGCTCCTTGAAAGTGGGACCACATTTCTTTTAGTCTTGTGTTCCCACCAACCCAAGTGGGTGGCCCATGGAAGGTTCCCAGCAAATATTTCTGAAGTAAAAGAGATGAGTGCCTGGTATCAGTAAAGGAAGTGAGGGGTAAGTTTGGCATAGGGAGTGTTCACTCCGGAGGGAGGGTGTGCCTCTCCCTGTGCTGTGCTGTCTGCTAGGAGTGTCTCAGTGGCTCCAGGTGAATGCGCTGGCAGGTGGCAGTGGATTTAGGTTTGTGTTACCAGCAGCAATTGTGGCCATGGGCAGGGAGCTGGTGGATGCACCCACAGGCAACAGTGCTATGAGAGGCTACCATCAGCCAAATGCCTACTACTTGCCAGGCGCTGTGCTGAGCATTCATCATCTCCTTTCAGTTCCTCATCTCAGTTTACTCTTGACAATGAAATCCTTAATAAACATCATCATTCTCCAAAGAATATGGAAAATTCTCAGAGAACTAGAAGTTGATCCCACAATCCCATTACGAGGTATTTACCCAGAAGAACAAAAATCATTTTACCACAGGCCATTTGCACTAGAATGTTTATTGCAATCACAAAGACACGGAAGCAACCCAAGTCAACCCATGAATGAATTAACAAACTATGGTATGTGCATACCATGGAGTACTATTCAGCCATAAAAAAATGGAGACTTTACATCTTTTGTGTTTACCTGGATGGAGGTGGAACATATTCCTCTTAGTAAAGTATCACAAGAATGGAAAAATAAGTTTCCAAGTATCCAATGTACTCAGTACTAATATGAAACTAAACTGCACACTATTTGAAATTGCACACGAACTTTATGGCCACCCTGTATAAACAACTATATGCCCACACAAAAGAAAAACACAAGTATAGTCTGGTGAGGGGAAAGGGAGGAGGGAGGGCAATTGGTGGGATCTCACCTAATGTGTACAAGGTGAGGGTGGTCAGCACACCTCCTGGGTGAAGGGCTCAACTACAACTTGAACTTTACCTTAGAAATGAAAACAATGTAACCTGACATTTGAACTCTCCTATCAATCTGAAATAAAAAAAAAAAATTATTATTTTCATTAGACATAAAAGAAACTGAAGCTCCAAGTGGTCCTGTGTTTGGCATATCGTCCCCCAAACCCTTGTCTTTTTTCACTGGATTATGAAGCCAGGAAAAGTCATTCATGCTACTCAAGTACCAGCCATACAATTTTAATAAGATTTTTTCTTTCTTCTCTCTGGGACAAAAACTATGCCTAATTTCAGTTCCACTCTCTAAATTTACTGGCCATGTATCCCCCTAATCTTTGTCTCTTTTTGGTAGAGTCACTGATGTCCCCTGTTCGGTTAGAATTCACCCCACCACATGCGTGGTCTTGAGACACCCACCCAGCAGATTTTGCCTCCTTAGAACCGTCATGGCCGCCGATTCCCTAACATTTCCAGAGAGGCATCCAGGTGCAGGATTGCAGGAGTTTGCTCTCTAAACAGGAAGAAAAAAAACCTTCCTGCTCTGTGGCTCAGTCCTAACGCTACTGAATGTGTGAGGAGCAACGTGGAACACAGTACTCCCGAGGGCTTCAAAGAGGAGGGGGCCCGAGCTGCACGCTGCAGGACACGGTGGTATAGTGATGAACTGGTGATTTCTAGCCCCTGGGATGGCCAAGCTCTGCTGGACAAGAGTGAGGCGCTCTTACAAGATGATGACCTACCTCTTGGGGTCAGATAATTCCAACAGCACAGGGATTTTGCTTGACAGGCAGGGCAGATAGGAAATAGTTTAAAAGGCAAAGATTCACATATGTGAGCCACTCTGGGTAGCTTCCAGCTGGGGCAGGAGGAGGTGGAAGTAGTTCCAGACATCCACCATTGGCTGTGCAGAGACAACACAAGCTGCCTGCCAGTTAGGGGTCTGCCGGCATCCTGAAATAGCATTTGTCAGCTTTGGAAACAGTGGCTCATTCGCAAATATTTAAACTTTATCCCAATAATGTGCCAAGGCTTGTGGCTGGAGCTGTGAATCAACTTCAGTGTGACATCTAATAGTCAAGATGGGAGCTGCATACCTACCACTGAGAGCGGAAAGGTTCATGTGCATTCCTAAGTGTAAGTGGGCTTTGGGGTAAAGTGTAGGCGGATGGCAGGGAGCTCTTACACGAAGGCTTCTGTACCAGCAGAGGCCTCCACGTTACAGCAAAAGCAAGTAGGTTTTATTCCATTATAGCCCAGAGAGGTCCAAGGCATCATGGCATGTGATGGCGACAGGGTGTGGTGAGCATGGGCCACCATCTCTGAATGTTGGGTGTTCTGAAGCGAGAGAGATGATAGTCTATTATCATTATCCTGTTACAGTAGACCAGAAAGACTAGTACTCAGGCAGCCTGTTCCTAGCTGTGTAGTTTTCTTTATTTTTTTCTCATCTAACATATGTTACAGAATAACATATATTCTGTATGTTTTGTTTTCTTTTTGAGACAGAGTCTCACTCTATTACCCAGGCTAGAGTGTTGTGGTGTCAAACTCTTGTGCTCAAGTGATCCTCTTGCCTGAGCCTCCCAAATAGCTGGGACTACAGGTGCCTTCCACCATTCCTGGCTAATTTTTCTATTTTAGTAGAGACGAGGTCTCACTCTGGCTCAGGCTGATCCTAAACTCCCGAGCTCAAGTAGCCCACCTACCTCAGCCTCCCAGAGTGCTAGGATTACAGGCATGAGCCACTGAGCCCACCCAGCTGTGCAATTTTAAATAAGCCTCAAGTTTAAACGAGTCTCGGTTTCATGAAATGTGAATCATAACAAAGCCTAGATCACAGTTCTATGAGATGAATGGATAAGATGATATGTTTAGCACTGTGCCTGGCCCAAAGCGAGACTGCAATAAATATTATTTTTAGTCCAAGTTTTAATGGAAAAACTGTCATTGTGAGCATGGATTTCGCTGTACTGTCCCCATGTGCACACACTTGACAGTTTAGTGGGCACCTCACTCTTTAAATGGTCCTAAACTGACGGGTGGTGCCTTGGTTCAGATAAACACTAGTGTCTGAGTCAAGCTAATAAACACTAAGCTAGCTCTGCAGAAAGACTTCTCTCTCATGCTTCAGTCCTCTAAGTAAACCCGTCATGAAACAGATGCCTGACAAGTACCTTGTTATGGGGTCACTGTGTTAATCAGCTAATGATAATTTATGCGGCTATAATCCAACAGTTATTTTATTAAGCCTAATGTAAGGTTGGTGTATATCACGTGATGCCTTGCCCTCGGAGAACTTAGTTCTTGGGAAGTTAAGATTTACATTCTTGAGTAACAAAAAGGGTAGGATAGATTCAATCCTACAATCTCTCAACAGACCAGACAATGAAACCTCTCACAGGAACTCAAGAGAAGAAAGGGTGTTAAGGAGTGTCCTTTCAGAAGATTTCAAGGGCCCCATCTGCATTTGTTTCTCTCACTGGAAAAAGAGTGTTATGTGGCAAAAGCTCATCTTAAAAAATAAATAAATAAATAAATATAAATGTCTTCTGTCCATGGGTAAATTCCAAGTGTTACGGCTGAGCGGACAAAAGCAAACAGGCAGAAGTGGGCCATTTATGTAAAATGTATAAACTCTGTCGAGGAGCTGCCTCTGAGGAGGGAGGACAAAGGTTTGGATGGGTGGGAGGGGGAGCCTTGTGTTGTTACCAAAATAGTTCCCGACTCATACAGAAAAAAATCGATGTGGAATATCGCAAAATACTAATGTGTGTTAAAAATGGGTGTGTAGACTCCCTTAATAGATTTATTTGCTCTATTATACCAAACATCTAAAGTATTTAGTTATTTTCAATAACAGAAATTGGAAAAATAAAGGTGTAATCAAAGTTGCAAAAAGTTAGGAAAATAAGAAAGAGAAATCATTATGTTGATATACACACACATTCTCTATTTCCAAATCCCCGTAGGGAACAATTCCTGCTAATCTAGTAACACAAAACATAAATCTACCATTTTACACTGGACTTTAGATTTACCAGTTAGAGCTTTCACCTGCTAACATTATCAGGCAAGAGAACAGCTGAACGGAGTTTTGAAAGCATAGAAGAGCGCCGAATTCACTGTGGGAGACAGACTCTAGCTCCAACTCTGACTATCGACGTGAAGTTCAGCAACTTCCTTTACTTCTTTGAACCTCAGCTTCATCTTCTGTAAAATGAAGATAATCCCAACCTCCTGGAGTAGTTACAGAATAACATATATTAGATGAGAAAATTCAAATGAAGTATCTGTTGTCATTCCCATAAATAATAGGTATTTTAAATATTGACTCTGTTGGGTGCCTGCAGGCTGTGCTAAGCACTTCCATGCACCATTGTGACTCCTGACTCCCTGGGATGAGGCAGCCTCCTCTACTCCCCCGCCTTCCTTGTTTAGAAATGTCTCAAGAGTAACATCCTGCCTTTTCTCCACTCAGTAACCCTTCCCCAGAAAAGGAGTCCCCAGTCTAAAGGAGAGGCACTGATGATGTTGTGATTCTCTGGAGGCCCAAACTGTCCCTCAGGGGATTTGTCCAAGGTCTTGCCGTGGTGTACAAGAGAAAAGGGAGGATGGGCAGTATAACATGGTCCTCACATGCAGGCCACAAGCTTTGATGGCTCTGTCATAAAAAACGTGACATTTTAATCTCCAGCTGCCTGATACTCAGAGCCCCAGCTGCGGTGCTGAGAAGTGACTCTCCCAGCAATCCTATGCCCCACCGGGAAACCCCAGGCAAGCCCACCCCCTGGATAAGAAGCATGAGCACAGGAAGGGACCTTTCAAAGGCACCGCTTGTTAGCACTGGGGGCAGCCAGGCAGGGAGGACAGTGATGGCACTGGCTCTCCTGATCCCCTAATGTTGTTGAAAATAACCAAGGAAAAAGTGTATTAGCAAGATCATTTGTCAAAGTTTAGATTTAATAATTTTGTCACAGGCATCTTGGTTAATTTCTTGTTTCATAAAATAAGTTTAAACGAAAGATGATCCTGGTGTACACAAAAATTCACCTTGGCAGATGGAGAGGTGTCAGTGAAAATCAGGGACAGGTGAACATCCCTCTGGGCAAGTAAAGATGGTAGTTATTTTCTTTGTAAGGCTAATTTAGAGGCTTCCATAGAGTAGCATTAGTACTACTGAAGTTTGGGCTTAAGGATGTAACTTTTAAGACCATAATAAAAGGAAATGCCAAGTTGTTAATGACTTAACACCTTGCTCCTTACAATGGGGGATACTGTACCCCTAGAAGTCATGGGATTAAGCCAGGCAGGTCTTCCTGAAGTGGTGATTTTCACAGAAGACTTGCAGGGAGAGAAACGCATTAATTTGTATATCAAAACACATACACACATATTTTGGAGTCAAATGTAAAATCAACTGGAATGTTTCATGTAACACATGAGCCCTGAAAGAAATGTTTCAGTGTGGGGCTGTGAGTTCTGCCCCTGAGCCTCTGGAGTTCAGGGCTCCCCTCTGTGCCTGAGCGAAGCCCTGTGGAAAGTGTGAGCAGTCTGACCTGAGGCAGCTGTGGGCGAGACCCATGAACTAGGACTCACAGCAGACTCAGAATAACCTGGACACAGGTAGGTGTTTTCTCTCCACCATGCGGGTGCAGCCTTCATTTGTCAAAGACAGTAAAAACAAGCCAGATTATGAAGTCATTTCTGAGGTTTCTGGAAGGGCTAGCTGGTTCCCAGAAGGCCTTCTAATTTTCAAAAACTGCAATCCCACCAGCCCCTGAGGAACCATTCCTATGTGAATAGCCACACAAACTTTATTTTACATGTGTGCATGTGAGCACAGAACTGAGGAGCCATGACACACCCACTCATTGCTTTATTCCTTCTACAGATATTGGAGCAGCTACTCTGTACCGGATTCTAGGTAGACAATGTGTAAAACAAACGTAACTCTCCTCCCATGGAGCTGACAGTGATGTGGGAAAGACAGAAGTATACAAAGCTTGCAGGATACTGTGCAGTCTGAATTGGCATTTTTTCCCCATTTCCTCTTACCCCATGACAGTGCTTTATTCACGGGCAAGTGAAAGCTGTATTTCAAGGGGTGGAGAGGAAGGTTGACAATTGGGAAGAGGACTTGCCTAATCAGTTTTCTTTTGCCCAAGGGGAGATACAAATTATCTCTGGGCTGATGGAAAATGAGAGTTTGAGTTGAGGCAATGAGTTAGATACCAGTAAGGGTCAGTATCTCCCACACCTGCCAACCCCAAACCCACTGTAGTTACTGCCAAGAGGAAGAGGATAAGAGCCCTATGTATACCTGGGAGCTGAATGAAGAAGGGATTGTGTCCCACTCTGCACCTTGAATCTCGGATGTGATGATGTTGCGAGAATTCCCCATCCCACTGTGATGACCCTATGAGCTAGAGTCTTCTATGCCTACAATGGTTGTGGTAGAACAGCCATATTCAGCCCCAGGTAGGGAGAACCTGTAGACCTAAAGGGATTTGCAGGCATAGGAGTGGGCAGCAGAGGACAGCACATACTATAATGCACCACAGGGTAGGAGGCTAACCAGGTGGGAAGCCCCGTCAGCAGTAAGAAGATGCCCACTAAAGATTAGACAACCCCTGACCTCATAAGGCTAAGCCCCCCGGCATTAGAGGGAAACAAAGACCCCAAATCACCTATGTTTAGAATGTCAACTTTATTTAATCAACTAAAAGGATTGGCTGAATTGGCAGTTAAATTTCCCAATACTGAGTGAAATGACATCTCTAAACATAGGTGGAGTTGAAGTTAGATAAAGTTGAATTTCTTAAACACTTATGTATGTAGATGGAAAATACACACCTGCTACCTACTCGGGCTGTGTCCTCTAAACACAGATGTCTCCAGGCTTGTTTACATCTGTACCCTTTGTTTCTCCCCTGACCTATGATTATATAACCACCTGCCTTTGTGGTATCTCCATGTTTTTCAGGAATTTCACACCTTAAGGATCCAAACAAAACATCTGCTATTCTCTCTTCATCCCTTAGTCTTCCCCACCCAGTAAAGAGCATGGTGGCCACTCACCCCGCTGCTCAGGTCTAAAACTTCGCTGTTGTTCTTGACTCCTTTTTTCACTTGCACCCATATCCAGTCCTGGCCTCCAGCACACCCTGGCAGCGCTAAGCCCCAAACACCCTGCCTTCCCCACTGCCCTAGCCGCCTCTTACTGTGCTGGCACTGGGGTGAGAACTTGGACCTGCTTCCTTGTTGCTCACAGCAGTTAAGTGACGTGCCCGTAGCTCAGCGGTTAGGGCAGTGGCCACATATACCAGGGCTGGTGGGCTTGCACCCAGCCCAGGCCTGCTAAACAACGACAACAACAAAAAAATAGCTGGGCATTGTGGCCGGTGCCTATAGTCCCAGCTCCTTGGGAGGCTGAGGCAAGAGAATTGCTTGAGCCCAAGAGTTTGAGGTCGCTGTGAGCTATAACGCCACGGCCTTGAACCTAAGAGTTTGAGGATGCTGTGAGCTGTGACACCAGGGCACTCTACCTGGGGCAACATAATGAGACTCTGTCTCAAAAAAAAAAAAAAAAAAAAAAAAAAAACGACACACCTGGAAGGAAATATAATCCTGCAATTCCCCGTTCTCAGCCCACCACTGCTGACTCTAGGATTTTTGCACGTGCCCTTCCCTCTGCAGGGGAAAATCCTCCTCTAGAAACCCACTTGGCCTCTCCTGGCTTTGTTGAAGTCTCAGCTCAAATGCCACCTCTCCAGAAAGGGTTTTCTGCAGCACTTTCTCATCCCATCCTCTCTACCCCTCTTGGCTGGCTTTTGTTTTGATTTCTGGTACCTAAATCACCACTAGGTATGCCTGGGAAGGGCAGCCTGGGAAGGTCTTTGGGAGGCAGAAAAATTTAAGCTGGGAACAAATGGATGATGAGGAGTCAGGTACTTGGAAGTAGGGGAGTGTTTTACTGGAAGAAATGAGAGCTACAAAGGGCAAGGCAGCTGTGAACTGCGTCTTGCACTGCAACCTGGGTGCAGGCAGGCTGCACAGAGGATCCTCTTCAGATGTGGCAGGACCCGGGCTACAAATAACCTACAAATACACTGTGATGCAGATGGGCTGGTTTCTACCAAATAGACTAACAACCTTAGAAAATATAATTTTACAAAACACACGTACGCATATTCCAAATACATTTAATTATGACGATTAAGAGTCTATCATATGCCCTGACAATGTGCAAGCTCAGCGGTTCTCAATCTGTGGGTCATGACCCCTTTGGGGGTCTCCTGCATATCAGATATTTACATTACGATTCATAACAGTAGCAAAATTACAGTTATGAAGTAGCAACGAAAATAATTTTATGGTTGGGGGGTCATCACAACATGAGGAACAGTATTAAAGGGTCGCGGCATTAGGAAGGTTGAGATCCACTGTGCTAGACGGAGGGGACTAAAAACACAGTACAACCCAATCTTTATCTTCCCTGATCTTATCATTTAGCAAAAATTACTCATAAAGTTGTCTTCATGGTACCTAGATCAGCCAAGAATATTGCATTCCTAAATGAAATAGATGTTTATTTATTCTTATTTCATGCTCTTATGTAAATATACAAACAGTATTACAATAAGGATATCTGCGTCTAATTTCCATGCTGAGTAAATAGCAGCTTCGTAGCAGAAAAGAAAGCACTTCTGTAACATTTATTCACTCAACAAACATCTCTTGTAAGCTACACAGTCAGACATAAAATTATTAGTGATCATTCTGGATATGACATGCAGCTTAAATGAAATGCTAATATCCCTGCACCAAAGTCATAAAGTGGTGACAATCCCTATGCTGCCTCTCACTCCAGCGTGCATTTGCTCATTTTATTTCTGCTCTTGGCAAGATTTAAATAAAAGCTTTTTTTCCTTTACTCTACAAATGTTTGCAGCAGCTATATTACACTGACTTAACACAGCATTAACTACAGTACAAATATATATTCCCTAGATTACTTTTGGAGAAAGGAAAATGTTTATGATCTCCATCACAGAAACACTGAATTCATCACTCTAAAATTTATTTAAAATGTCAGACAAGTTTGATAAAAATCTATATCTGGAATTCATTTCGGAACAGTGTAGGGTTATTACTTTGATTGCAAAGGAAAAAAAGACCCTAAAAAAATGTTCTGGCTCTCAAGGCCTGTAAAGTTCAAGTTCAGCCATGTATGGCTACTGCAGGTTTACACTGGATTCTGTGCTTTAAAAAAAAGCATTTCTGGCTTGGTTGCCCATTTCATTTGAGTAAAAAAATTAGTCCCAATTCTGCAATGAAACAAAATATCACTTCTAAGTGAAAACAACTGAGAAGCATGAGCTCAGAGGAATATAATTTTTATTATGCTTCATTTTATGACCCAGGCACTAAACTGAGGCAGGGCGTAGAAGAAACATTTCTAGACAAAGAAAGGATAGAGCAGCCAAGAAAAGTGACGAAATGCTTGAGAAATACAAATCATTGAACTGTTCTAAATCTAATAAACTTGATAAAATTATTCTATGTCTCCTAACCCCAAATAAATGAATACAGTAACAGAGTCATGAGTTCATTCCTTACAATATAATTTTTGCTTTTCTCTTAGAAAATCCAAGAATGTGGTATCAGTGGCCGTATTTTCTCCCTCCATTCTGGAGACCCAGAAACTTGCCATCCCACGAGTCAAAGCTGGGACAGACCTCACAAGGACTCTCACTTTCCCGTTTTAAAAATGAGGAGCCCATCGTCTGGAGAGCTGGAGCAAGGTACCTGTGACTACAAAGCTAGCTGGAGACAGACACAAAATGAGAATAGAGATAGTATAGCTCACGCTCACTCTCTTGTTCTCTCTGTCTTGTTTTCTGTCACTAAGTGATGGAAAGGGACTGAAATACTTACAACCCACAGAAATCTAGCCTATTCACAATATGCTTCTTGTCATTTAACAATACTGAATTGATCGGATCAGGGATTTTAATGCTTGAATATTTTATACTTCTGTAGCTGAACGGAATGTTGAGAAATTGAGAACAGGGGAACTCGAGAATAAAATTAGTGCACTGTCAAGTTTGCAACATCATTCCAACGGGGTTTGAAATATTTTGGGGCGCCCAAGTGGCCCCGTGGCTAATCTCACAGTTTCTAAGGCTGGTTCCAGAGCCAAGAGGTGGCCTTTTCACAACCCATGGGCAGTAGCCACTGTGGGGCAGTGTGTACCCAAGGAAAACACACTGGTAAAACCTGACAAGTCTGGATCTGCCATCTGCTGAAGGCAGGACCTGGAGCCACTTCATTAACCTGTGCCATCTCAGGTCTCTCAACTGGGAAAGAAGAAGAGTAATTAACTGTTCTGAACACCTCACTGGGTAATGGTGGGGATCAACAGAGACTGGGTATAAAAGAGATATGGAGGTAGGAAGAGATATTATTATCATTATCGTGCAGGTCCCTTTCTCTCGTTAGGGAAGACACCAGAGAAGCTACAGAACAATAATATTTCTCAAAGTGTGGTGCACAGTACTGCCTCAGAGTCTCTACGGATCTGTGTTTAAAACGCAACCTCCTGGGGTTACCCCAGACTTACTGAACCCATTATCTGAGGGGTGTGTCCCCTGAGCCTGCCTTGTCACACCTGCCCCTTGGATCACATGCCCCTGGAATGGCTGTGGTCCGGTGCCAGAGAAGGCAAAACAGGCCACTGTATTCCACATGTGCCTCTCTTTGGGGATGGTCTGGCATTCTGAGCAGAGTTTCGCACAGAAACAATGTTAAGAACTGACTGGCATCACCAAACTACTGACAGATATCTGTGCAACCACATCACATAATTCCCATGACCTCTGCCAGAACCAGCCTCTCTCCCCACAGCACCGTAAACCCTGGAGACCACAAGCAAGGCCAGACACATGCCTACGGGCTGTTCCAAGGGCTGTTTTCTTAAGCTTCCCTCATGGCCCTTGGTCTTCTGTGCTCCTAGGCAGTTCATACGGAATTAATTATTTCTCCCTGGGCAGCCCGGTTAAATGACCAGCGGCTGGCACATTTTACCCTCAACATCTGTTGTACAAACAAATGAAAGAAAGAAGGAATATAGTACTAATTATACTTGGAAAAACCAAAACCATAGCATTTAACAGTATTCCCTTTGCAAAATGTATTCGAATTTCCATTGAAGAAATCAAAAATAACAACCATTTGAGTCACAAATACTGGGACTCAAATATATTTCCAACTTAAGTTTTTTCATTCATTAGATGTATCAACTTGAGCAACGGATCAGTTTCTTCAACTGCAAGGTTGAGGCGATATCACAGAGGTTTTAACTGGGCTCTATATCAAAGGCAATTATGTTCTGCCAGGCACAGATGCTCAAAAAAATGTTTACTTCTTTCTCTCCTTTGGCCTTTCAATGCTCCCTAATGGCTTCTGTAACGGTCTGCAATAACCACAACTTGTAACGAATCTGCCAAACCTGACCTCTACACTAAACTTGATTCCTACTCAGCAGTACACTGATAAATGTTTGACAATTGTCTCTCAGGTAGAGGGAGTGGAGAAAGAGCCCTGATTATTTGCGTTTGCTTATTCTGTGGTATAAATATTTCCACCATGGCCAATTGCAAACTATTGGCAGGATAGCACTCAACAGAATTGAGAAAACAACTGTTTTCCCACCGTACAAATACACTGAAATTTCCAGGGTACAAATACACTGAAAGCACTGTGTTTCCACCGTATAAATACACTGAAAGTAAATAACCTCAAGAACGTAGATAATACTTCAGTGAAGCAAAATAATTAGAAAGTGATGAGGTGCTGAGGATTTGCTACCTTTGTTTTCAATACTATTTAATAATTGGTGGGCAAAATGCCTGAAAACTTCCAAAACAGCTGTGGCACATCACTGCACCCCATCTCATCAGGAAAACCCTGAAGTTACTGGAGTCCTAATTCCAGGCACTTCCGCCAACTTACAGAGCTTTATGTATACAGGACCCTTGAAACTGATTCAGAAAGTATGGCCTTGGAGTTTCTACTGGGTGAAACATAGTTACAAAACAGTGCCTGTCTGGATAGTACTGACATTGTACACCTGCCTTAGTTCTTCCAGGCAAAAGCCCTGTCCAGAGAGAAGCAAAGCTGTACGGTGCCTAACACACACACCTGTCATGCCTAACACACACACCTGCACCCAGGCGACAGGAATGGCAACAGAAAACTTCCTGTGCCTCTTCTCTCCAACACATCCTTACGACTTACATTTCTTTCTCCCTTAACTTTTACTTTGGGTCATCATTACAGGACACTGTGCCATGATATGACATCTTTTTGGATCCATGGCAGACTGTGACACTCTCCCTTTACATACAAGGAAACTGAGGTGCAGAGGAGGAAAGCAAGTGGCCCACAGCTGAACAGATGAGAGCCCAGAATCCAGGCCTTACATTTTTATGTAACAGCATTGCTTTTCAAAGCCTTTGAGGCACCATATTTTTCATTTGCTTATTCATTTCTACAGACACTGAGTCATTTCAAAAAACACAATAAAGAATGTTTGTGACTTACAAAATTTTGTTTGCAGCCTGCTCAGTGCTAGAAGTGACATTTAATGGGTACGACTTGCATTTGCATTATCACAATAGAGCCATCATGTTTGAAGACCTGTTCAGGAGCAGAAGTCGTAGAAATTACTTTTATTAACGGCTTCTTATGTACCAAGCATGATACTGCATAAATGATAAACATGGTATTATTTAAACAGAACAACCTATGAATTGGGCAATATTATGGCTTCAATTTCATGAGGAGGAAATCGGGCGGCGCCTGTGGCTCAGCGAGTAGGACGCTGGCCCCATATAACCAGGATGGCGGGTTGGAACCCGGCCACAGCCTAACAGCAATTAAAAAAAAAAGAAGCAGCAGCAGCAGCAGCAGCCTGGGATCATGATGAGGAAACTGAAGCTTCTTGGGGTTAAGGGCCCATTAGAGGTCAATAGGGTGACTTCCTAGGCATGCGACCCAGGCAGTCACATAGGACCCCACTCTCAGAAGGGCCACACTTGTTTGCATGCTCTCCTGTCACTGGCCTGAAGGTCTCAGTAATTCTTTGGCTTTGTGGTCTGTAAGTGAAGTCCAAGGTAGGGGGGAGAAAGCGATGGTGAAGCAATGAAGCAATGTGTCACACAGTGTCCACCCTTCCTTGCTGCCCACTCACTGCATTGATAATGTCCCAGAAGTGAAAGGTCCTAGTGCGGCCAAGATGCTAACGGGAGTTTAGCAGGACTCAAAGGAGTACAAGGTGAACTTGGTACTTCTATGACAAGCATGGGACCCAGCAGACCTAAGAGGTCATATTCTATGTTAGAATCAGAACTGGCTTCAAAAGCAAAAAAGAAAGGTACTACGTTCCAAGAAACAACTTCGATCAACAACCCCATTGTGCCCCTTCTAATGCCCCTGTATGAGCCGATCACTGTGCCCAACGTGATGACACAGAGAGCCCTCCTTACTCATCAGTAAGCTGAGGGAAGACTGTGTTGGCAGAGCTGCTGGTATCAGGAAGAGCAACACAAACCGTAGAGTTAGCTTTCAGCAATGTCTCCACTGCTCTGCTCACAAACAAATGCACAGGCATGTGCGGCTGCTAAACATAAATTGTGTCGTTTCAGTGATTATATAAATGACTTAACTGCTCTTATATTTGCATAGAAAACTGGCGTTGCACAAGTTAAAGACAAACAGAAAAAATCATGCTAATAATTAAAATTTTAATTTTCCATTACATACAAAGTTAAAAATACCGCAACAGTTCAAGAGAGGGAAGAAAAGGGAGAGAAGAAAGGGATGAGAAAGGAAGGAGGCAAAACATTTTGTTTTAGTAGCTTCAAGGGCTCTTTCTTCCTGCTTTTTGAACAAAGGGCCCCAACATTTTAGTTCGGCACGGGGTCCCACAGCCAGCCCTGGTTGTCGCACCACCTGGAAAGTCAGCCAGTGTCTGAACCTACATTGACTCCAAAGCTCCTTTCTTTGACACCTCCCATTTAAAGCCACAGGCTCTTCAGGTTCAGAAACGTTTGCCCTAATTCCACTGTTGGCAATCTGGACATCTGATGGTCACCTGCTCTTCCTCTTTCCCTTGTTCTTGTTAATTTCCCCCCCTTTCTCTGAATCATTACACTGTACTTTTTCCATTCACTCTGTGCCAGGAACATCTCACTCTGCCACCCCACAGTGCAACAGCAAAGCTTACAATTATAGAGATAAAAAGGGCTAAGTCATTTCTAAGAACATTAACAAAAACAAAAGGATGCCGAGCTTGAGGTAACTTCGAAGCCTTTCTGCTTTTTTTCCTTAATACTTAATCACCCCTCTAAGCAGAGGCTGTACTTCATAGCTGGCCTAACCTTGCAGGGCCCTGGTCTGCTCAGGAAGGAGGGCCCAGGGTGAGCACTGGCAGCTAAGCAGGTGTTCGGTTTCAAAGAGGGTTTGTTCCGTAGAGCATCAATGTGACCTGGAAGCAGCTGATTAAAATTTTGCCTGCTTGTGTCCCACAGAGGACTTCAAAGCAAGGAATTTCCATCCAAGACCTTTATGTTTTTTCTTCCTCAAGCCCCTCCTCCCTCAAAACACACACACACACACACACACACAAAACACTGTCTGGGGTGTAATTTAGATCAACCGTAAGTCACTTCAAAGAATAAGGTAGTATAGAAAAAGTTAATGTCAGAGCAAAACAAGCAAGCAAAACACCCATGTCATTTTTACCAGGCCTGTTTAAGCAAGAGCCAAAAAAATTTGCTAGACGTGCAGCCAATTCCATTTCCTTTGACTCTTTTATTGTGGTTTAATAGTAACAGTCACAAGTGCTTCCCTTGAGCCCGGTTCAGGTGTGCTGGCTGGCACTTAAAATTATCATCTGTCAAAGACAACCACATCAGCTACTCTCATTTTACAGAGGAAGAAACTGAAGCCGAGAATACGGTTAATTTGTTGTGTGTTTTCCTAAAATACACGGGAGTGGGGGGTGGAGAAAAGGAAAAGAGCAAATCACACAAATCTCCCAGGGTGGGGGCCCAGGAATTTGAGACTAAGTCTATTGACTCTGCAGCCCCGTCCCCCTCCAATGCCGCCCACTACTGTTTGCAGAGTGCCTTCACGCCCCGCCAAGCTCTGTGCCATATGGATTTCAGATTAAATGTCAAATTTTGACCTCAGTTATACTGAAAATAAACTTTTCATAGGTCATAAATTTTTAGAACTGGCCATAATAAACTAAATATCTATGTACAAGTCCCCAAGCAAAGATAACGGCCCTGAAAGCCTTCAGCAGTGCTTCAATGATGCCTTTTGTTAACACTGAAGACTGGACTGTCAGAGACAGAGAAGAAATGGGAGCCCAGAAATGGAAGTCATCAAGGAGAGACTCCAAGATGGCCAAACTGTCACACATCTGGCAGCTGCTTCGAGTGCGGGAGCTGAAGGGACAAGTTCAGTAAGTCTACTCGGTTCTTTTCTTAGGAAGGGATTTCGAACCTCGGATTGTTCCCTTCTTCTTGAAATTTCCTCTCCTACATGTGTGAATTGTGGTGGGAGAGCATGAATCAGGGGGTGCAATACAAAATCCCCACTTACTAGATGGGTTGTCATGGAAGGAGTGTCATTATATTCCAAAGTGTGTTGATGGTAAGGGACAAAGCAGGCCGTGACTGTAACAAGCCAGTGTCCACCGGAAAAGAAGTTTGTTTTGTTCAACATGTATCGATGAAAGGAACTTGCTAGTCACTGGGGATACAAAGGCAAATTCCATGAACTGTCACGTACTGGGAGTGGAGGTAGGTTTAGAGGAGACTGGAGAGTGGTGACAGAAACATCCCACAGGTACAAGACAGGACTTCAGGGGAAGAAGTCCCCGGGAAGCTGCAGACTCACCAGAATCCCCCACCTGGAGGTCAAGGGCACCCTTGAAAGAGGTGTGACCAAGGGAAAAGGGGCTTGGAGCTCTGGCCACTTCCTGTGCACAGTTTGGCCTCTCGTATATCGCGAGGAATAACCAAACTGGGAGTACTACCTAGCAAACAGAAGCGCGTCTCCTCTTCCCTTTCCCCCCTCAAATAACACTGCCCTTTGAACTCACTGCTAACCACTCCTACCCTAGGAGGCTGTGCTGTGGAGACGGGGAGGAAGGACCACCCCCTTCTGCTCAGGTTTCCCCATCAGGGAGAGGACGGACTGACAGTTTTAAAAGTACAGAGGCCCCTTCCAGCTTCCTGGGGCTCTCGGGGTGTCAATGGGCCCTTCAAAGGAGTCAGTCACACCTTCCAGGACGTGAAAGAACCCTGGGGAGGGAAGAAAGGATTTGTTTTTTTTCTCAGCTCTGCTCATTAACTTGACCTACAGGGAGGCTCACACTCTGCTAAGCAGGGGTACAAAGCTGAAGTTGAAGCCAAGCCAAGTCCAAAGGAACCCCTGCTGGCTGCTATTTCTCACAGCTGCCCGGGCGGTCAGGTCTCCCACTGTCCTCTCTGCACCTCATCCCTTCCGGAGAGACAGGCAGGCTGTCCAGGAGGCACTTGACCTTTGAGCCTGGAAGCAAGCTAAACCCTTATTTATTTATTATAGAAGGCTGGGATGAGGCCACTTTCCATTTCATGTGGAGTGGCTGACTGACATAGCCAGGAAGGTCTACCTGCAAAATGGCCTGTGAGGGGAGGGTGGAGAGCCAGGTCTGCACAGGCAGTCCCCCAGGGAAGGAGACACACTCATCACTGCCCAGGAATCCCTCCAATCCGACTCGGTGAGATTTCCCACCTTTCCCTGGGCAGAGAGGGAGCACTAAGGCATTATGTATACTGCCCAGCATGATCTGGACACTGAGAGCTCTTCCTTTCTGAAAAGGAAAACAGTTATTTTGGTGTGTAAATTGAATGTTTAATAGTAGTTCACAAAGAGAGTACAAAATGAAGTTATCTCCAATCATTATACCTCAGATATTCAGGAGATGTAAGGAAGTTAAACCCAGGACACTTCTTGTTAGATTCATATTATTTATTACCAGTTTTCTAGGCAGTCATAAAATTGTGCTTACTTTCACTGCCCGAGAATAAACCTTTTTGAGAAATAGAAAGTAGCTGGGGAAAAAAAAATCCAACAAAGAAACAAGGAAAAAACAAAACCTGTTATGGAAGTTGTGCCCAGGCCAAGTTCATCTCCTCCCCAAAAGCTTATAGGATCCTTTTTAATCCAGTCCCAATATACAATGATAATGTGTTTCCTGAAGAGTGCAACATTTTTCAGGCTGACAGGTTGGTTTTAGCACAGGATGAGGAATTCCTGGTTGACCCCAACATTCCGGAACCCAATCTTTTCCGACCACATCCAGTTATCGAAAACCTTGTTCAGGAAAACAACATAATTAAAATGTACAGAGAAAGTAGCAGGCAACAAAAACCCTTTTCAGCCGGCAGAGCACGACTCACAAGGAAAATGCCAAAGGCTTGAGGTGTGCAGGTAGTAACTGTGCAGGTCATTAAGAGAAGCAAAATAATTTTTGCAGATTAGCAAATTTTAAAACAGTCACATGCCGCAATGAGAGAGGTTTGTGCTGAGAAATGTGTTGCCAGGCCATTGTATTGTTGTTGAAGACCAGAGCATGTGCTCATGCTAACCTGCCTGGTCCCACCCACTATACAACTAGGCCATAATGGGACAACCAGGTTCCTAAGCCATACAGCAAGTACGTGCTGAGGACTGCAGGCAACTGGAACACAATGGCAAGTATTTGTGTATCTCAACATAATAAAAGTACAGTAAAATTACAGTACAGAAGATTAAAAATAATACACTTGTACAGGGCACTTAAATGGAGCGTATAGGACTAGAAGTTGTTCTGAGTGAGTCAGCCAGAGAGTAGTGAGTGAGTGTGAAGACCCAGGACATTAAACTACTGTAGGCTTTATACACACTGAACACTGAGGCTGCACTGAATTTTAAAAACATGGTTTCTTTATTCAATAACAAATGTATCATAGCTTCCTTTAACTTTTTTACTTGATATATTTCTTTAACCTTTTTGACTCTTTTTTAAAAAATTTATTTCAAATTAATATGAGGGGACAAATTTTTTGGTTACATTTTTCTCACCCCCAAGGTCAATGTCAAGCTGTAGGAGAGGCCCCCACCCTGGGAAGGTGTGCTGAATACCTTCATATCATGCACATTAGGTGATATCCCACCAAATTCCCTCCGTCCTTCCCCTAATCACCCTTCCACCTCCCCCCCAACTTCTCCCTCCTGCTAGACTATTTTTGTGTTTTATAATTCATATGAGTGTGTGAAAGTGTTTATATATTGGTTTCATAACAGTATTGACTCTTTATTAATAACACAGCCTAAAACACACATTGTACAACCATACACAAACACACACGTGAGCCTGGGCCTAAACAAGTCAGGATCATCAATATCACTGTCTTTACCTCCACACCTGGTCTGGCTGGAAGGTCTTCAGGGGCACTAACACACATGGCTCTGTCATCTCCTGTAGTAACAGTACCTTTTCCTGGATACCTGCCTGTCACTGTTTTATGGCTGTTTTTTCATAAGTAGAAGGATTATACTCCAAAATAATGATAAAAGGAATCGTACAGTAAATACACAAACCAGTAGCAATCACTTATTGCCATTATCAAGCACTGCGACCACTACATAACTGTATGTGCTAAACTTTCATATGACAGCACAGCTGGGTTCACAAATATATACGAGTAATGCTCTTAGCTACAACATACCTAGACGACAGGAACTTCTCAGCTCTATTATAATCCTAGGAGACCTTTGTCATATACGTGGTCTATTGTTGACCAATTCATTTTGTGGCATATGACTACATATTACTGGAAATAACAGCAATACCCCAGTGCCCTGGGACCCAACCTGAGTTCCTAACAAAAAACCAAGTTTCCTGGGACAGACATGATTCTCTCTCTGCTTGTGTTGTGGAAATCAGGCACAGCCTGGGGCCATGGTGGGGTCACCAAACAGAAGAACAGAAAGATTGCCACAGTCAGCATGACAATTGCCTACAGTCAACACCCATGAAGCCATTAAAATCCACTTAACGTGTTTATGAAAGTGATTTAAAATGATTTTCATGGATGTGAGGAAATCCACACTTGGGCTCTTCTCTTCTCCCTCCCAAAAGGTCCCTCGTGTCTAATGTGTGTGTCGATGGGGCAGTGAGATACTTTACTCAAATGCTCCATGTACTTTTTTGTCATTACTTTAAACTCTGTGTGTTTTCATTGAACTCCTGCAATGTTCAATTTACCACTGAAAATTGCTCCATGTCCCTAACTTCAACCACTGGCAATATTTTTTATTTCATTTCTAGTATGGGTTCAGGGTGAGGAAAAGGATCTCTTTAATTAACTGACATGTGCCAGGCTTGCCTCTAGTTTTAACTTGACCTTTTGGGAAACTATAGAATTTCATAAAACAAAACAAAACTCTCTTAGAACAGATAATTGGGAAGAGAAATGCACAGGGCTTAATACTCAGGAGGATGTGAGTATTACATCCTCACCAACCCTTGTCTCTGTCCACAGGATACTTCAGCTCTGTGGCTGTGTCCCATAGGAGCAATGGCAGAATGGGGTTCCAGCCATGGGTCTGATACACATGAGCAGGGGACAGCACAGCGCCTTCCTCAGGCTTTAGGCTAAAGGTGGGCATTCACTTCCCCACCTGCAGCAGGTGGTCTAAACTCAGAGTCAAGGTGCTGCATTTATTATTCTTCATGGGCAGCAAATATTGTCTACTCCCCCCAGTGTAGAGGTACCTTTTCCAAATTTTAATATCTATTCATAGATAATTCTTGGGCAGGAAAAAAAAAAAAAAAAAAAGAGCACAGTAAGAAAAAGGGCTGCTGAGCGCATTCATTCTGGAATGGTCTTATTATCACACCAGGTGCTGAAAATGTATGCAGTTCTAATTGTTAGGATTTTATACAACATTTATGAATCCAAGAGAAAGTGCTTTCATGAATTCTCCATGGACAGATCCTACCCAATTTATTTACTAATTATTTACCAATTACACATGTCCCTCAGTTCTGAGTGCTTTGCTGAAGAAAGGAACCAAGATATTCAACCATATTTGTAATCATTTTGAAAAGAAATGCAAATCTCAGGTTTTCTCTGTGAGACTCAAAAGTGGTGCAAAAATGATAAAGTTGAAAGGTTTCACTTTGATTTCCCGACCTTGCTGCTGAATGTGTGTTCTCCCAGGTGATTGGCTGCAACTCTAAAGTGTGAGGTAGTATGTGTGCAGAACAGGCTGCCAGCCACTTGTCCTGCCTGTAGGGAATGTTCTGTGTATAAGTGGATTGCTAGAGTTTGGGGAGCTTTCTTCATGGGGATTCAACTTGAGGGGGGGGGGGAATTCTTCTCACTTCTCCTTATTTTCAGAAATCACAGTTGAACAGCAAATGGCTATTACTTTGACCTAACAGGACTCTTAGCTCCATTCATTCAACTAAGATTTAGGAAGCACCTGCTAGGCTCGGCGCCCCCATGTGCTATGTAGCTGGGATAGACACAGAGCTCCAAGGCTGCCTTCAAGGAACTTAGTGGGAAGGAGCCAGAGAAGAGTAAATCCAGCAAGAGAGGGATGATGCTGTAGTGCAGACAGGCACTGTTAACTCACCTCATGTGTGTATCAGGGAAGGCTTTTGGAAAAAAAATGATTCATAACATGAGTTGGTGGGGTTGGAAGTAAGGAGGTGAGCAGAGGGAGGGAGAAAGTGCCAGGTCCTTGCCAAGCTGGTCAGAGGAGAGAGCCTGCAAGTGGATGTGGCTAAAAGTGGGGGTAGGAAAGTGGAGCCCATTAGCTGGGGCCCGATCCAAGAGCATATCATGTGCTAACAGGCAGAGCACGTCCTGGGTGCAACTGGGGAGGCCCGGGGCATGTAAGGAGGAGAGAAGGCCACAAGATCGAGATGAGGATTTGGAAAGATGCCTCTCTGCTAAAGGGAGAACAGATGGTTGTGCAGGAATAGGACCAGAGTGGATGAAGACATCTGCAAAATGAGTTCCTAACATAAAATACTCCTTTTGCTACCAACAGTGCAGGGTTTCCATTCAATTTTTTCTTTAAAGAATATGATAAACACTGGAAACCCAGGAAACTCTTTGCCCTCCAGAAACTGTAAATGTCACTGTTTCCATAAAGGAGAAGACTCTGGACAAGCACATGAAGCACAATCACGTATTTTCAAGCCACTTAAATAGTACCTGCCCAAGGGCACGCTGCACACAAGCCGCAGTTGCAGCAGTAGGTAGCAGAGACAACTTCCTCTGCAGGAAACAGAAACCGAGTCGTGAGAACCTTAATGTTGTGTAAGCTTTGCTTGCCAAATGCGCTGCTCCACACCAAATGGTGCCATTTGCATCTGGCTTTGGATTTAAATTAACTTCTTTGACTTTAGCTGACTATCCGACATAATCTGCGTGCAGCTGAACTTGATTAAGCAATCTGCCTGTTAGCCTTTTCACTTTTAAAATCACATTTCTGTTTCTTATTCTCTTCCTTTTGACTACATTTTGAGACATCCTTCTACCTTTTTTTATATCCTTGTGAACTTTTGTTTTTGGTATAGTGGAAACCTCTCTCCAAGTTGATCAGCACACACAAGTACCAGCCAGTATCTAAGGGGAGGTGGCAAAGGCCTGAGTTTTTAGATTTTTATTTTCTACTTCTAATTGTACTGTAAAATTTCCTTTAGAGGTCACAAATTCCAAAGGGTCTATACAATTGTACTCTTCCATGCCCGATTAATTTACTTCTGAGCTAATTCGTTAAAACAATCTCCTAAAGGAGTCTAACTATAATATATAAAATAGCTTCTAGAACTATCCCTCTGTCAGTGTCCACTTGCAATATTAAATTGTTCCAAGTTCACAATTCAAAGGCTACAAGTTAACTGTCAAATAAAATGGAAATCAGTTAATAAAGACAATTTTATTCTCATAGTGTGTTTTTCCACATAAATGTTCTATGTTCAGCATTATTTTTAATTAACAGGACTATATTAAACATTAAAGCATAGCATACTGGCTTTTAGTATATTTTAAAATTTATGTTTGCTTCTCTGGTTATAGTTAACTGAAAGGAAAACCTATAACATCGGATAAGTAGCAAAACTAAGGTCTTATTAGCAACTCCAGGGTAGTTAATAACAAAATATACTTCATACACCATGCAAGTTTTAATGCTGAACAAATAGTGAACTTTTCTATTTTAATAGCACAGCCAATACTTTGTTCCTGGTTGATTCTGCCTTAATTCCTAAAAAATATGTAAATGACTTAAAAGTTATTTTATTTAAACTTTAATGTAAGCATGTGACACAAAAGCAATTTATTCTGTTATGAAAAAGAATAATTGTTATTCTTTGATGGACAGTTACCAAAAGCGGGGACAGGAGTCTTGGAGGGCGTGGCTGCTGATATTTCCAGCTGGGGGTTACGCAGGTATAGTTGGTTTAGGAAAATTCATCAAATTGCACACACGCTTTTGTGCACAGTTGGCATTGGCAGAGGATGTAATGATTAACTTTTCCGCATGGGAACCCCTTGGTCAAGGTTTAGAGGTGCAGAAAACAGATAAAGAAACTGCTTAAAGCAAACCTGAGCTTTGGGGAGTGTAGGCGTCCCAGCTTCCTACCTGTTCATGTGGCTCCAAGGAGCACGCTTCTGGGAAAGCATGTTTAGAGAGGAAGAAGAGGGAGGAGGAAGAGTTCATCAGTCTCTATGGAGGTTAAAAGAAGAAAATAAATAAACAGAAAACAAGTGTCAGCTGGAGGGTAGTGGGGATGACATGTTTCTCTGTACCCTTCTCCCATGGAATTGTATTTGACATCACCCATTTCTGGTTTGAAGATTAAGACAGAAATTCATCCTCTGGGTCAGTGTTTACTGCCTACAATGCTACGTAGAGATGTTTCAGGAAATCCTCTTATCGCCTATTTGATTTGTAAACTGGAGATTTAGCTAAATTTGCTTCCTGTTTGCCTTCTGTATGCCCCAGGAGGTGGTCTGGGTGCATTATCCCACAGGCTGATGAAATCTGATATGTAGGCATCCATGGGGCTGACAAGGTCATCTGTGGAAGACACGAGGGCCTAAAATCTTCAGACTGTTGTGCTCAAGGGTATCACTCACCCCAAGCACTTGGGTGCTTAGCGTATACTTGTGGCTGTGAGTTTCCTATGTTTAAAGTTAGTATCTATCTGCCATTCCAACATCACAAGCAATGGGCCCCACGACTCAGTCTCTGTTTTTCCCTCTACTCTAGTGATGCTCAGTACCAAATGGAGAAAATTTTATTTTCAAGAACACAGTTGAACATCCAAGGGGTTTAACTCATCTTTGAAGAAAAAAAAAAAAAAAGAATGTTTGCTTAGCACCAACACTGGGTAAACAAGACTGTATAAATACCTACATCATCAATATTTTCTACCCACAATACAAAAAAGGATAAAAAGCAAACAAAAATGCACATAACTCCCTCCATTCAGTTCTGTTCTACACGTCCCTCTCCCCATATACACCACTGACTTGTTACTTGAGAGAAAAAATATGGGGGGGTCTTAGAAAATATATACCCGGAAAGCAAATTGATCAACATTGGTATGCCCGTCAGTTCAGTATTGAATAATCTAAGCCATGGCCTTTGACCAAGGTCCTACTGTCTGAGTTGGGCAGGGACCTAGAGGATGGCGCTGCTGGTATCTGGCTGCAAGTTGTACCCAACACACTGGACATTCAGGGGCTGCTTACATACCATCTAGGCATAACACAGGTAATTCCCAGACCAAATGTGTAAGCCATTCACAATCAGTCCTCCATCTATGCGGACTAGCAAACCTTGGATGCCATCAAGCATGGATTTTAAATATTTGAGAAAAATAAATAAATAAAAAATAACAATACAACAGTAAAAATAGTGCAAGTTAGGTGCACTGGCTCATACCTGTAATCCTAGTACTTTAGGAAGCCAAGGTGGGAGGATTACTAAGGCCAGGAGTTTGACACCAGACTGGGCAACATAGTGAGACCCTGTCTCGACACACACAAAAAAATTTTTTTAATTAGCTCAGTATGGTGGTGGGACTACTAAGGAAGCTGAGGCAGGAGGATCATCTGAGCCCAAGACTTTGAGGTTGCAGGGAGTTATAATGACGTCACTGCACTCTAGCACAGGTCACAGAGTGGGATCCTGTCTCAAATAAAAAAAATAATAGTGCAAATTTTAAAAAGTATACAGTACAACAACTATGTACATAGCATTCATACTGTATTAAGTATTATAAATAATCTGGAGCTGATTTAAAAGTTTACAGGAAGATGTGTGGAGGTTACATGTAGATACTCTTGTCATTTTATATCAGGGACTTGAGTAGGTAGATTTTGATTTCCTGAGGGAGATCTTGGAATCAATCCCCAGAGAATTCCAAGAGACAACTATATTTCTACATTATAAACTCACTTATCGTTTTCAACACAGTGTGGTAGGTGCAAGAGTGTTCTAGTCTGGGCACAAAGATATTTGGAGTAAGGTGAGCTAGTTTAGTTTTGTCAGTAAAACATGCACCAGTTTCCATATTACAATTCAGGATTCTTTTAACCACTCCTTCAGAGGCACGCTGTTCAACAGTCTAAAGCTTTCCTTTACCTCCTTCTGGTTCCACATCTAAGACTGTGCTTAGCAGTTATGAGAGAACATAGGAAAAATTCAAACCAAAAAATAATAATATCCTGGCTATTTCTGTGTACATATCCAGCAGTGGTACATAGGGTGTTTACTAGGACATGATTATAGCATGGTATGACGTGTTTTAATTCCATGGTACAAAGTAGAGAGTGAGGCAAAAAGCAAGTATAAAAATGTATGGATTTAACTTACAGAAGCACGGTCACATTATTTGAAAGCCAAACCCTACAGACATTTTCCTATTTCTTTCAAGTCCCGTTTTCAAACTCGCCCACATCAAGTGGTTAACAAAATAACCTACTTAATGGCACCCCCTGAATATTGTTACAACATACCAAGTATTGAGCCAGGTAAATTGCTTAATTAGTTTAACTCTCCCAGCTATTAATTTTGAACATCAGGCAAAAGAATATGTTTTAACTATACGATGATTCAAAGGGAGACCACCTTTTGAAAAGTGGAAATTACAGACCTACTTATACATTGTATACATACCATATACATATATTAACATATTTGTAAAAGAAAACCATGTTGTTCTTGCCCACTTCCAATTCATTTATAAATTATTTAAAATTACCTAGGGAATTAGAAAGTCTAGTATTAAGAAGACATTTAGAAAGTCTAGTATTGTTCTAAAAAAATGAAATTCAGGCTTTTTGTCCTAATTCTTTTGCCTAATGTCTACAGTGGTTAAATAGGACACTGTAATTCAGGGCAACTCCAAATATTCATCTGCTATCCTGGAGAGAGACTGAGTCACCTATAATACTTGGTCAACTTCAGATCAACCTAAAAGATCTCAAGTAGTTCAGCCTCTTTTGTAGCAGCAAAGAGCTAAAAATATATAGGATTTCAGTCATGAGCCCAAGGCCAGGTACACTGAGAGGCTCAGCTCAGGAGATAGTCTCAGCAGTCAACCACATTCTGCAAACCACCAGAGGTTCCCTGAAGATGCAACGTTAGAAAAACATTTACAAAACTGCACGCTCACACAGGTATAAATGCAGAAGTACAAGGATGCTTTTCCCTAGCTATCCTATTTATAATAAATTTAAAGTAACGTTTAAACCTTAAGCAATTTTGTTAGCTTGCCACAAGCCACATATAATTTGGAACACAAAATTCACTCAGAGATAGGTAATACAAGACAAAAGAATGTTCTTTCAATCACGAGGACTGGGCTCTCATCCTGACTTTGTTACCCAGCAGCTGTCAGTCCCAACAGTTAATGCTCAAGTTCCTACTTAATTCAAGTTCCTACTCCTAGCCACAGATGTAACAACGCACTGATGTGGGAGCTTACCTCTCCTGTCCTTGAGTGTGTACACGTGTGTGTGGGCACACACGTGTTCTTTTCTCATGTGGGGATTTCCAGTGGAAGACAGTTTTCTCGATTTTAAAATGTAATTTATTTAGCACGATCCTTCTTTTAGTAGTAAAAACAAATACATTCCTTAACTCATAGGCCTCTATTTCCATTTTGTAATTGGGTAAACTCTACCATTTAGAAAATGAATCCTATATTAACTGTACTTTTTCCTACCCATTTGTGGTTAGTGGTACAAATAGAAGTTTTCAGCACATAATGATATACTTAAATTTCAGAAAAGTCATTACTACACTTTCAAGAAAGCCACTTTTCAAGTTTATTTCTAAATAATGAAAACTATTGGATTATCTGAGACTTACCTTTTCCCAAATTAAATTTATAACCAAGTCATTTTAGAAACCGCAATAATTACCAACATGCAAAAACTTCTACTTGAAACATTTGTATAATGTGAACATGGAAAGCCAATTACTTTAAATTTAATAAAGAAAGCATTTTCCTCTCAGGCTCTAATAGTGGAAGCAGCCTAGAGTAGAACTTAATGTGTGAATTAAAAAACTCTGGCAACTGAGGCTTATAATCAAGATATTGCAGATTTTTTTTCACAGTGTATTCTCTGATGCTTTAGCCAATATATGGTATTTTTAAATGTCCCAAGAGACTATTTTCTGAGATTGCTCTCTTCACCAACCCAGTATCTCAGGCAGATGGATACTTTTCTTGCAGCCAAAATTTTTCCTTGGAAATTTCACTTGGATATGCCACACTTAATATCAGCCTGAATTTCATTCTGATACTGACAGCATGAATGTTCCAAGCTGCGTGTCCCTTTTTCAAGTTGCAGCTCGAGCCTCCTGCTGCCAGGTTCTGATGAACACATGCTTTCTGCTCTCCTGACATCGCCTCCTATCTTATACAACGCTCCCACCCAGGGGGCTGAAGCCCGCGAAAGCCTGCAGTCATAGTTGCCCTCTGACCCCACACAATGGCAAGAGTAGTCATTCCTCTGTGCAGTGCAGTGATTCTCTTGGTATGCCATGAGAGGATCTTAGGTGTGCCGCAAAAAATTTTTTTTAATTGTTAATTAAATTGTTTTTGAAAGAAGTTCAAATCACAGTAAGTACATTTTTTTTCTTTTTTTTTTTTTAATCAATATAATCTATGTGTGCTGTCAAAGTTAAACTATAGGTTCAAGTGTGCCATGATATTAAAAAAAAAAAAAAAAAGTTGAAAAGCACTGATCCGGTGGATCTCAGCCCAACAGCATGGGCTTTGGACACACAGACCCAGGCTCAAATCCCAGCTCTGTCAAGACACCTCATCTTTCTGAGGTTCAGTCTTCTCATCTGTGAATTGAAGGTAATAATACCTCCCAGGGCTGTGGCTAACGTGTACTTTGCACAGTAATCTATGCAAAGCAAATGGCAGGGTATGTGCCCAATAAGTGCAAATCAGTTGCTATTATTATTCCTTGAATTGCTACCGTCTCCTAGGGCTGCAGGGAAATTAGCGTTTAAGTATGCCAGAATATACAATTATCAATTTTGTCAAATCGCAGGTCCAGAAGACACATTGGAGAGGATTTAATCTAAACCTTCCTTTTCAGCCTGGAAAGAGAGCTCTGGTGTGCCCAAGACTTCCTCCAGTTCTGGCTGCGGCAGGGGCACCAACCAAGAGCTTTAGTTTGCCACTTTCCTATCTAAGAAAGTCCTGTGCAAAACTATAAACTCAGTCCTCATACCCTTTTATCATTTTAGAGTTACTAGTGTATCTTGAATTTGGACTTCTTCCCTGGAGAAGACCACAGGGGGCAGCAGAAGCCAAGAGGGCACAGAACAGTTTTGTGGAGATAGCATTCCCACAAAGGGCAGCATGCTCATTTCCATCCATAGAGCTATTCCTCCCCAGGCCAGGAGGCACTTGGTACCATGGGGCAGCCAGGAACCTGCAGGTGCCCGCATGAAGGCTGAAGCCCCAGAACTGCTGAGACCCAGTGGCGGGACTGGTGCTAGACCAGATCACCCACTCTTGCAAAACCTTAGGACTGCTCAGTACGTGTCTCATGCCCTTTAAATGGATTTCACCCATGGAGTAGGTAGGTTACAAGTATTGTGGATTGCAACTATTCCTTATAAGTTTGATGGGGCTGGGAATTTGGGATCTGGGTAAAGTTTAGATTTGGGAAGGGCCTTAATAAATCCATGTTTCTCTAACAACTTTCATCTTTGCACTGTGTACTTAACAACATTTACAAACAAATCTCTTAAACGTAGGAAAGACAGCTTTCAGAAAAACAGCACCTATATTAAATCAAAAGCGTGACAATCCACTAACAATAGCCAGTCATCTATATACCATTCAGTCTTTGCCACTGGCATCAAGAGTGGGTGTTGAGAACACTGAAAATTTCTGTGCAAATGCACACATGAGCTTCCCTTTCCCTTTCCAAATTAGTACAGGATTTTATCCAGTTTTTCTTTTATAGTCATTTGTGAATTTCATCTCAAAGTTTTTATATTTTTTTAGGATGAGCTATTAGCTTTCAATGATTAAAAATATCAAAACTTAACATACACTTGCCAGGAGGGCATTGTCTCTTTTCCTTAGACTTTTATGCAAGTCAAATAAAGTACTTAATTTAATTTAAGCAATTAAAGTTGAAGATCACATTACAGAAGATCCAGGAGAGGGAAAAACACGGGAATCTGATCAGAATTACACAATATACTTAGAAAGAAAATACATTAAAAAAAGATTGTCCCTGGGAGGCGCCTGTGGCTCAAAGGAGTAGGGCGCTGGCCCCATATACCAGAGGTGGCGGGTTCAAACTCAGCCCCGGCCAAAAACTGCAAAAAAAAAAAAAAAAAAAAAAAAAAAAAAGTTGCTATTTATCATGCATAAGATATTTTTATTCAAAGTATCATTAATGAGACAGCAAATCTGCAAATTAATTAAGAGTTTCCCAGAGGACAAATATCTCGAGTTTTTGGAAAGGAACAGGTCATTTATTTACCCATGCAGGAGCTGAAGAAGCCTATAAATGAGTTTGTCATTTCAGAGAAGATTTAAGCACTTGAGAAATGCTGGGATACATTCTAGACACAGAGGATAAAATTTCAGTCAGTATCAGTGTAAGCAATAGACCAGAGACTCACACATTTAAATCAACCCAGAAAGAGAAGAATCTAGTGGGGGGGGGGGGGAGGAAGAGGACTCCAGAAATAAGCATGCACAGGAATTTTTCAGCAGCCCATTCACTATTCAACCAATTCTGCTACTGGAACAGCCACAACTCCCTAGAGTCAAGTTCTTTCCTCACTCCATAGAGTAACCCCCTTCCCTCTTAATTATCCTCATCAGAAACTCAGCACAAAATGCTTTCCCTTTTCTGCATAATGAATCTTCCACATATTTTCAGATATTAACTAACTCAGTTTTGAATCCTCCAGGCTAAAAACCCTCAAATTCTTTATCTTCGCTTCCTAGATAGTGTGCACCACATATTAAACTCACAATATGCTAGTCTCAGCTCTGAACTCTCTCTTGCCAAGAGAATCATCAGTCTAAGTTGGGCAGCTCAGAACTCCACTTAGCATGACAGAGGCTCCTATCACAGTCTCAAGAACAGCTTCAACTCACAACTCTAGAATCTCTAACTGCACCAGACAAAAAGGTAAGATGCTACAATTTATATCTATTGCAATAAGAATCAGGTTCTGAGTGCATTTTTTAACCTCCTTATAAAATTCAAGGAAATTCACTTATTACGCTTTGCTCAATTTTGAGCATAATATCCATTCACCTCTATCAAGTTTTTGTAATGAATTAGTACAAAAAGCCAGTCTTCCAGTGCTGTAAACATATCTGTTGTCAGTTCCAGAAAAATGGGAGAGTGGATAAAAATAGGTTCAAGGCCACATAATGTTTTTCCTTTCAAAAAGCGCATATGCCCTAAATTGGCAACAATAGAGTGATTATAGCACTTACTTGACTGGAATTCTTTCAAACTTGCAAAAAATGTTGACCAAAATGTTAAAAAAATGTAAGCATCTAGTAATCCGAATAGAGCTTTTCAAATGTGCCGAAAGTACTTCAAACTCACACACACACACACACACACTGCCAACCCAGCCCAGTCAGCCGGCGGAGTGGGGAACCTACATGCCCCTTCATGGTTAGAACAGCAGTGGTACAAGAGACAAAGATTTCGACCAAATATGGTTTGCCTCTCGGCAAATTTTCGGCATGGCCAATAAAAATAAGTTCACAAAAACCCAGTCAAGCATTACTTTTCCCCAAAAAGTGCTTCTCAGATTACAAAACAGCTTTCAAAGTTCAGCCTGACAAAACAAATATGGTACTAGGAGGAGAGTCCTGGAAGGCAATCACAAAAAGTCTCATTTAAATTCCTGGAAAGCACAGCTTCTCCAAACACAGCTATTCACCTCTCTGGAAGGCATCACTGGACACAAACCGTGAGTTTAACTTCACGCGGTCCCTCAGCCCCCGCAGGGTCAAATCCGAAGGAGCTGGACGTCACATTCCCTATTCAAAAGAATGAATCCAATCTCCACTCTGTACATGGTGGAAAGCAAAACAACCCAAAAGTAGAGTGCTCTGCCTGGCCTGGGCATAAGAATTAACACTCGGTATTTAGAATTTTATAGATCCCCACTGCCCTAAATATTACAGCTACCGAAAACCAGAAATCAACAGAACACACTTTTTATTAATTAAGAAGTGCAGTTTTGCATGGGAGTGGGCTGGAGAAAGACAATTGAAAAGCTTCCCTCCCTCCCAGAGCCTGAATGGAATAAAATAAAAGATCACCGTTACTCCTCAGCCACAGTCTGTCCTTACAGGGCAAGTCCTCCTGCACGCTCGCCCTCTCCAGAATTGTCTGCTTCTTCTCAAACCACCTTCAGCATCCCCCACACTCGGGTCTGACCCCCTGTCTCCGAGTCTAACTCCGCACTGAACGCAGACCCCAGCAAGACGTCGCCTACTCTTTCCCGGTGCGCTCCCTTACCAGGCTTCTCCCCCACGCTGCGCCCCGAAGCGCACAACACCGCCGTGCTCTGCGCTGCCCCGGCCGCCCAGCGCTGGACTCCGAGACGTGCGTGTCACATTTTATTCTCCGGCAGCCGCTCGGGCGCGCGCGCCACGCGCTCCCACACTCACACGGTCAACCGCTCGAGCGGGTATCCCGGGCCGGGGGCGCCCAACGCGTGCTGCAGAACTTGGAGGCTGCGGCCGCCGAACGCGCGGCTGGAGTCCTCCTCGTGTTACTCCGGGGTCTCAGAGCGACCCCACGCTTGCGTCCTGGGCGGCTTGCGGGATCACCTCCCGGGGGCTGGCGCTGCTTCTCGCCTGCAGCAGCTGCAGGAGCGGGCGGTGGGGCGCTGTGGGCGGCTCGGCCTCGGAGACGGCGCGAGGCTGAGCTTAGCCCCGCGCCGCGCGCTTCATTGTTCTGGGCAACGCCGCGGCGGCGGCGGCAGTGGTGAGGGCGGCTGGAGGGACCGCGGCCCGAAGCTCCAGGGCTAGGCGGCGGCTCCCGGCCCCCGCACCGAGGCTGAGCGGCTCCCCAACCCCGAACCGCGCGCCCCGGGGTTCCCACCCCCGCGGTCGCTTCTCGCCCAGCTCCCTCCCGGCTCACCTAGCCGGCGGGCGCCGAGCCCTGGGAAGTTGCGCTGCTCCTCCCCGCGCCCCCGGCCCGGCAGCTCAGCCCGCAGGGCAGCGCAGGCGGGGCGCTCCCCGGCTGCTAGCAGAGCTCTGCCCCTGGCGGAGAGTGATTGCAGACTTGGGCTGCGTAGGGCGGTGCGGGGCGGCGCGGCTGCCTAAACAGGCAGGTTTCTCCCTGCCCGCCGCCTCTATCCAGCCCTTGCTCCTCCGAGGGTTACCTGCACAGTGCCCGCCTGGCACCGCGCCTGGTACCCCGGAGAACTCGGGTCCCTGTCGGCGGCAGGGATGGAGGAATGCTAACTAACAGGCTGTGGCTGGCAGCGCGGGTAGTGCGAGCGCCCGGCCCCGCGGAAGTGAGTCTTTGTGTACTCCGCTGGCACACACACCCTCCTGCGGCGACCGAGGCCAGGGCTACCTGCGCACCGGGCAGCGCCCGCCAGCCGACTGGGTGGGGCGCGGGGCAGCGCAGCATCCTCCGGACCCCGCTCCCTCTCTTTGTTCCTCCGGCTCGGCCAGGCTCCACGCTGCGGACTGGCCTTTGCCCTCGGAGCTTCTCCGAGGAGGTCTTTGGGTCTGGGATAGATTTGGGAATGGGCCACCTTCCATTTGGGAAGGGTCGCTCCCGGAGTCGGGTGAGGGCGCCCCATGGAGGCTGCCACCTGCCAGCCCCTCCCCACAGCGGCTCCCCAGCCCAGAGAGATACAGGAAAGTTACTGGGACCACGGCGCCCGGGGCACGTGGTGAACTGCCCGGGAGCCAGTGGCGGCTGTGGGCCCAGCGGCTGGACACCCCGGGCGGGGCCGCGGAGAGGAGCAGATCGGGTGTCCGTCTGCTAATGTGCGGAATGTCCATTTGTCACTGCGGCCCCCGCGTTTTATCCAGGCGGCTGCAGCTGGTCCCAGGACCGGAGACCGCGCTGCCCTTTGTTTGCTGGTAAACACTCTGCTCTGAACTTCAACGTAGCTCCAGCGCGCGCCGGGGGCAGTGGTGCGCCGGGCTTCGCGCCTCTCACCCCTCGCCGGGCCTTCTGGAGACCCAGAGAGCTGATCAGAAGTGAAGGGTCCCAGGTTAAGCAAGATTGGGATAGGTGATATTGCTATCTAGTGCTTTTCTCAGAAGGACTGCTTACTGAGGTGCCATGGACCGCATCCCTCAGGCGCTGCGGAGAGGAACATTTTAGAGACACAGATCTTACACTATTTATGTAAATTCGTTTAACTAATTGAGGCTTAAAAACAAATATTAGACTAGTTACCCAATTCATACAGCAGAGTGCCTGCTTTGTGCCTAGAACTCGGAGCTAGACAGTAGGCGTGCAAAACTCTGTCAAAGAGTTTACAGAAATTTAAAACAACACAGGAATTAAACTAAAACCGACTGGCTGAAATGCATTGTACTCAAACAAAGTGTGGCCCTAAACCGCTTATTCAGTATTTTTCCAGTTGTATTAACTGTTTCTGACACTTGGAATTATGCAGAACTGGCTGAATGAACAAGTTATCACGTAGTTTTGTGGGGGCGGGGGATCAAAAAAACTGTATTCTGTAAATGGGAAATGCATACAGTGTGGCTACAAGTGACTCGCAACTGGGGAATGGGGGTGGGAGACAGGAATAGTGCAGAAAGACCTGCTCCCTTAACAGCAGAGGGGAGCAGGTTGCAAAACTCTGTGAGTCTCTCTGGGTTTTGCTTGTTTGTTTTCCTTTCGTGTAATGGATGTAATAGTAGCTACCTTCAAGGCTTGTTGTAAGAAGTAGAGATAATGTGTTTAAAGTTTCTTCCCCTGGTGCCTGAAATGTGATACCTAATAAATTGTAGTAATTAATATATGATAGAAATCATTATTAGAACATTTTACCATAAAAAGGAAAAATATAGACACTTCTTAGGGCGTTTATGTGTTTTATACACTTCTCTTCTTTTGCATAAAGCTTGCCAAAGTGGATGTCTTGACCAAGGTAATTTTAATTAAATTTTAATTTAATTTTATTAAAATTACATTTTAATAAGTGAGAGTGGCTGAGTAACAATTAGCTTTAGGAATGTAGGAAAATCATCATCTTAAGGCAAATATGCAAATAACCATTGTAAAATTTTAAGTGGATTGACTTTATTACTTAGGGTCAAAGTAGTAAATAAATGGATTTAAACTGACTTAATCTATTGCCTCCCAAAGAACTCATAAAGGCAGTTCATGTAAGTGATATAAACCGATGATTGTTTCTGTCAAAGTGCAATGGTAAATAAAATACTGTGGCATCTTTTAGTTTACTTGCTCAGGAGAACCCCAAATAGGGGCAGATAATTTAATTATTTTGTGGTTCTGTCGATGATGCACAAGGAATTCCTGAGCTCCTCTGGCACTACCGTATTGCAGTACTTAAAAAAAACAACAACAACACACAAAAAAAAACCAAAACAAAAACAGTAACACATTAAACTTACAAATTGTACAAATAGGAAGCATGCAGACATCCACTGGCTGTTATCCATCTGCTTATAGTAGCCCATTCTTTTCTGTCTTTTACTTTTAAACTTGGGGTTTCTTCACTATCTTTTTTCTTCTTAATTTAGAGAAAAAGAGATAGAATCTTGCAATATTGCCCTCCGTGGTCTCTAACTCCTGGGCTCAAGCGATCCTCAAACCTGGCTGGGAGCCCAAGTGCCAGGTTCCTTCTTGTTACTCATCGTTGGTCCAACCACTAAGTTTTTACAAGGAAAATTCCTTCCAGTTTCACAAACTGAAGGACATCATTGAGAAGCAGCCCAGGTGTGACGCTCAGTCTCCCAGCTGAGAAGCACTTCTGGTGGACCCAGATACAGAATTAATATTTTCTAACTGCACCATTGCTGGAGCGTTTTTTTTTTTTTTTTTTTTTTTTTTTTTTAAATATTGTTTGCCAAAATATATTTATTTGCCATTAATTGTGCCATTCAACTTTCACAATAAACATTTAGATTATTTAACAGATGAGGAAAGTATGAGCTGATCAATAGTTTTAGGACCATTTTCTGTGAACATAATGCCTTTGGGTTCTGATTGACCGGAGATTTTCATTCTGGAGCATTGCGAAAACACAATGACTTCTTCCCTTGCTGGAGAAGTCAGTACCTCAGGGAGGAAAATTACCTACCTCTGGGTTCTTCCTACTTAATCAGTGAAATAAATCCATATGTGGCAAGTCAGCGTAAAAAATGAATTTCAGATCCTTGCTTTTTTGAAAGCCATTATACACTACTAAGATTGGGTAGAAACATTTGTTTGCTAGCCAACCGACAGATTAAAAAAAAAACAAACTCATTTAGAGTCTTTAGAAATGTTAAAGAAATAGACCACCTTTAAGAAAAAAAAGCCTCAGGAATCTGGGTTTTTTCTATCAATATTTTCATATGGTGAGAAAAACAATTTTTTTAGCATCATCTATAAGAAAGACTCCATTTTCAGCATCAACTCTAGGAGAGATGACACTGAAATGCAATTGGTTGCCCTTAGGCTTGCTGCCATCTACCCTGGTGCCTAGGCTCCAGCTGAGGAAAGAGAGGCCAGGTGCAGGTAGGGGGTCACAGGCTGACCTCAGACTGGCAGAGAGCACCACCAAACAAAGCGAGAATAAAACACAGCAGTGGGGGAAAGAAGTTTTCCTTTTCCAACCTCCTTCTTCTTTTTTTTTTTTTTTTTAATTTATCTATTTTTTTATTTTTTTATTGTGGAGAAGGGGCGGGGAAAGAAGGCAGGGGAAGAGGTGCATGACAGGGTCGGGCCAGTGGCATGGTACAACGTTGGTTGTATCTAGGTAGAGGCAGTTTCAGGCCGGGCCTTTCTGAGTCATTGCTACGTGGAAGTAGCTAGATGGATTTACTTCTAGTCAGACTCGGGAAGTTGCACTAGGCCTCAGGCACATGGCAGGGCCCAACAATTCCCTCTTTTGTTTTTTGTATGGCAGAAAAACATAGCCCCTGTCTTAGGTTGCCTGCTCTTGCAGTTTCAGTCTTACCCGTCATGGGGATAGAAACATCAATGGTTTGGTCCCTGTCTTAGGTTGACTGAATGCAGAGTGATCTTACC
>CAUYPK010104141.1:0-19852 GCA_963574355.1 Loris lydekkerianus | reverse complement strand
GGAGGGGGATTGGTGGGATTACACCTGGGGTGCATCTGACAAGGGTACATGTGAAACTTAGTAAATGTGGAATGTAAATGTCTTAGCACAATAACTAAGAAAATGCCAGGAAGGCTATGTTAACCAGTGTGATGAAAATGTTTCAAACTGTCTATGAAACTAGTGTATGGTGCCCCATAATCACATTAATGTACATAGCTATGATTTAATAAAAAAAAAAAAAAAAAAGAAGAAGAAAAAGAAATAGGAGTCAAATTTTAGGTCCTAAGTAACATTTATTGAGCAATTCTGTGCTGAATTCCATGTTAAGGACCTACAGCCATTCATTCATTAATCTGCCCAGCCTTGCAGGTGACGAAACTGAGGTTCTATATATGATTGGGTCAAAGTCACAGAGCAAGGAAGGGTGGAACTAGGGTTTAACTCCAAGCCTAAACTATAGCTAAAAACTAGAACAGGAATTGGTAACTTATGGCATTCTGGGCCAAACTGAGCCATTTCCTGTTTTGTAAATAAAGTTTTATTTATAAAACATAGCCATACTCATTCGTGTATGTTCCGCCTTTGTGCTACATGGCCGAATTGAGTAGTTACAACATAGACAAAGTGGCCCACCAAGCCTGACCTATTTTCTGTCTGGCCCTTCAAAGGAAGTTTGCAAAGGATCCATGCAGCAGCAAGGAACCAATGGAAAGCAATAGAGACAGTAAGGAATGTGTAGGCTTTAGCAGGGCCCCGGGAAGTCAGCAATGACATTCTTAAGAGATGGGCAAATGAAAGGAAGAGGATTTCAAAATCTCCACCAAGACTCAGCTCAGACAAGAAAACTTCAGATGTGAAGAAAAAGTAAGCCACAGGGCAGTTATTTTGGGTAGTAGGTGGCATTTCTAAAAGGCAAGAGATTGGCTTAGATCCTGGGCTGATTTTGAAAGGGCACATTGTAGCTGTTCATGGAGCTAATCAATATTTGATTCACTGGAAGAAGGAGCCCAGAAATGAAATAGGCTGAAGTTAAAGGAAAGGAAACTGTATTTCAGGTGTGGAAGGGCTTTTCCTTCATTCAGTCATTCCTTTCCTGACAGATTTGCCAATCATTCACTTGACATCAGGCATCGGACACCACGGGATGAGGAAGGGAGAGGGGACAAGGCATACAGGAAAACCAGAAAGGTATAAAGAAGGGAAAAAAGAAAATGGGAAAGAGAAAAACACAATAAGAGGGAAAGAAAAAGCAAGCAGCATAGTCTATTCACAGAGACACAGAAGTAGAGAAGGAAGGAAGGTCAGTAAAGGAGGAGGATACAGAGACGAAGTGAAGTTTGAGCTATGAGCTTCCAAGGAAATAATTGGCGTTACTCGTACCCCTTTGCAATGGGAAGGGAACCCATTGTTCACAGCTCTTAAACCACTCTGTCTCCTTAAATTATAGTCTACTTGGTTCTAAATGGGGGAAATTCATCTCTGACTTGCCATTAGGAAGCCAGAACACCATTGCCTGACAAGGTGGGTGACCTTAAACTTGGGCATAGACCCACATCATAAGCAGAACATTTCCTACCACAAATATCCAAGAAAAGAAGCCTAATGGTCTGAGGAAGTAAGATTTATGGTCAAACAACAGTGGGAGGTGATGTGGAATTACAGACTATCAGAGCCAGAAGAAGAAACCAAATGACCAGGATGATGCTGTGGGATGACGCAGCAGCAAAATACCACTATTGGGTTAATATGTTCCAGGCACTATGTTAGTTGTTTTACCAGCATCATCTCTGAACTGTACTGATCCTAAGAGAGGAATGACTGAAGCAAAGCCACTTACTAAGGTCAAAGCTTGATGGAGTGAAATTTGAACTCATCTCTCTGAGCCCTCAGCACAAGCGCAGGTCTACTAAGCCTTGTGATTCTCTTAAGTATGTGCCCTGTACCATTAGCATCAGAATCACTCCAGGGAGTGTCTAAAGTGCAGATTCCATGGTGGCTCACAATTATAATCCCAGCACTTTGGGAGATCAAGCCAGGAAGATCCCGTGAATCCAGGACTTGGAGGCTGCAGTGAGCTTTGCACTCCAGCCCAGGCAACACAGTGAGATCCTGCCTCAAAAAATAAAATTAAAATAAAAAATATTTTAAGTAAAATAAGATGCAGATTTCTGGGCCCCATCAAAATCCACTGAATTAGAATCTCTGCAGGAGAAAAGCTCAGGTCTACATTTTAAACTAGATTCCCCAGATAAGTTCTATGTTTGCTGAGGTCTGAGAATCAGTCACTCTGCAAGACTCAGACTCCAATCCAGCTCTTAAACAGTGCTCCATGGGCAGGCATTCAAGAGCCCAGGACCTGCTGGTAATAAATTGGGGTATCATTTAACACTCGTTCTCTCTTTTCCACCTTCCTTGGGACAGTGTACTCTTTCCTGCCCCAAAGACTATAAGCTAGACCACACTTTGGTCAGTGGGATGTAAGCACAAGGGATGTAATAGAACCTTGACCATGTTAGTATAGCATGGCATATTCGTCAAACCTCTGCCAATGCCTCACTTACCAGCTGCCCCTTCACCCTGGGCTCCTGGAGCAGACACATGGAACAGAGTTGAACTGCCCCAAAGTCAGGGGCCAAACACAGACAACACACAATTCAAAACAGCAACACCTGAGCCAAGCCATATATGCATGAACAAAAATAAATAAATTTCTGTTGTCACCGGCGATTGAATTTAGGGATAATTTGTTATGTGGCATAATTGCAGCAATAGTTAATACACCTAAAATTTTATACCCTATATTGTGTGTCCACTTTTATATTATGGGTCTACTTTTCTGGAAAGAGGGAACATATACCTTCCAGCAAATTCTCAAGAGACCAGGAACTCCCCCCAAAATCTAAATAGCCACAGATCCACTTTAGAATCCTCTTCTCTCTCAGGGAACCTCAGGATCCAGGCCTTGAGCCAAAGGAGTTTTCGCTGCCCCTCCCTGCCTCTTACAATGCAAAAGTTTACTTACGCCTTAAACTTTAAGAGGTCCTATTGCTAACTGGGTTCTGCAATAGGAGAATGCTAACTGGGTTCTGCAAAGGGGGCTAGGTGATATCTTGGGACCTATTCTTAGACCCTCACACTCAAAATTATCATAAGATGCAAAAAGAAAGGAAATGGAAAGAGAAAATATTAAAACATGGAAGCCATTTTTGTAAGATTTTCCTCCTCTTGTTCTTTACAACTTACCCATTTATCTCTCCAATGGAAAAAAATTGTTTTTCTACTTCTGAGAAAGAAATAAGAGCAACTCAGTCCATGTTTTGCTAGAGAAATGAAAAATTAAAAATATTGTGCCCCAGTCTGGGTGGGTTTCTATATAAATAAATATATACAGAAACTACATTCAACACCTTAATCATAAAAATTATGCTAACATGTCACAGGGCATTAATTTTTTTTAAGACCATTGGGTTATATTTCTGGGAATTTGTGAATATACAATTTACTTTTTTTTTGGGGGGGGGGCATGTAGATTGTGAAGTAACAGCTCCAAGGACCACTGCAGAAGCAGCAAGGCCCCCAAGGAGGAGGAGGATGCGAACTAGACTAGCCAAGGCTCTGTTTGTTTTACGTCACTGCTCATATGTTATCCTGAGCTGGCGACCCAGCAAATCAATCTGTTAGCAATCCATTTTCCTATGCTGGCCTCATCCCCTTGGCTGTTAAAGGCCAAGTATTTCAACAGCAATGGGTTCTGTCCAGTCAAAGAATTGCAACTGAACTTGAACCCTGTCCAGCTGGCAAGAATTTTGATTGCCAAGATGACCTGTTGCTTTCAAGGAGAGCAGAATTCAAAGGGTGATTAATGAAGTGATAGGGAGGAGAGCGCGAAAGGGCGGATGCAACTGCAGGCGGTAACCCAGGGCTACACTGGGAATGGAAGAGCAATTTCTTGGGTAATATGGGAGGAATCAGGAGGGCTTGGGACCACCCCCACCATAGTGCCTGACAATGGCTGTATTCTTTGTCTTCTGGGTTTTTGGTGTATCTCTTGTTTGGAAAAGCAGTCAGAAAGTCTTGGTTTGGATACTCCATCACTTATTTGCTGTGCAATATTGAGAAAGTTACTTGACCTCTCTGTGCTTCTGTAACATTGCTGCAAAATGGGGAACAATATGCCTCAAAAGTGAAATGAACTGGTGAGATGGATGCATATATAATATTGGGAAGCCAGAAGTAAGACTTAGATATAGGGAGATGTCAGGTCTCAAGAACAAAAGTCAGAAAGATAGGAACTGAAGACACACAAAAAAGATGGTTTACAGCATCCATGCCCAGCAACTCAAAGAATCCAAAGAGCTGATTTGATCCCAGCACCACACATGAGGATTTAGGATATGACCTTGATGATGGCTGAGGAGTATGTGGTCCAAGGTGCACATATATCGGACATGGGAATTGGGATGAGTTGGGAGGATAGCTCAGTTGCCAGTTTCAAGCTCTGAGATGATGGTGGAAGGAGAGGATGGTGCCACCTAAAACCTGACTTTCTCTGCACGGAATGCTTTATCCCACCTCTGCAGCCTCACATTCCACACTTCAGAGCCAGTTTAGAATCTCTGTCTCTAAGAAGCTTTCCCTGATCACTGCCCCCTCAACCCAAGGCAGCTGAGGTGCACCAGTCCCTTCCCCCTTCTTACACCTGTGCCACTGCCTTTTCACATGAGTAAATAATGCATTTGGACACCAACTGCTTTCCATATCACCCCTGGTCCCAAGGCCAGATCCATGAGCTCAGGGCCCTGTCTGCAGACCTCCCTGCTGTATCCCTGGTGCCTGACACAGCTCCTGCAATCCAGCAGACGCTCAATATGTACTTAGCAAGTATTTGAATAAATACCCAGACAAACCAGCATGGCCTAGAGGGGGGAGAAGATAGTTGGGATCCCAGGTGGGTTTTGATATTTTTCCAAATGATTTTTCCTAAAATATATCCTCCTGTCTCACAAATCCAGGAAGATTCTCAATGAGTGTCCCAGCCACCTACTTATCCAAAGGTTCTTGACCTTTATTGCACATTGGAATCTCCTAAAGAGACTAGCAGCCCTGCTTCCTAGGCCCAACCCCAAGCATCGACCTAGTGAGGCTGGTGTATCCTTGGCCCTGTGATTGGTCAGATCTCCCCAGGAGAGCCTAACAGGCAGCCTGGTCTGAAACCCACTGGGCCAGGTACACGTGAGCTCTGCCTCTCCTCTGTTCATCCCGTCACTCAATCCCACTTTTAGACAAGCTGAGGATCTGATGTTACTTACTCACTTCTATAGGCACCCAATTTACAGCATGAAGATCACAAAATAGGTAATTGAGAGCCCTTTGTGATCTGGCTGCATGATAGGTCTTTAGGGTTCTTGGGCAGGGGGGGGGGGGAACAACCTCGTTAAATGAAAACCTACCTCATTCCAACTCTTTCCAGAAAAATACACCAATATGGACAACTATAATTGCATGATGGCTTGCAATTGGTTTTTATAAAAAGTTGTTGTTGTTGTTGTTGTTGTTTGAGATTGGGCCTCATTATGCTGTCCAGGCTAATCTCAAACTCCTGAGCTCAAGCAATCCTCCTGCCTCAGTCTCACAAGCTGCTGGGAGTATAAGTGTGTGCTCCTGTGCCTGAATGGCCCACAAAATTGTTGAAATTGTTCTGGCATGTTTTATTACAGATGAGAGGGTGGAGAAGGAGGTGTATTGTGTCCACTGTGCCTTTTGACCACCAGACCCAGACCAGGACAGAACCAAGTGGCTGTACGCTCCTTTCCCCCTCAGGGACCAAAATCTTTTTTCCCCGATGGTCAGTCTTCCATGAACTATTTTAGAATTGCACTTTGGTGTTTGATTGTAACAAGAAATTTTGGGGGGAAACACACACACACACACACACACACACACACACACACACACACACCAGGAAACAACATCTACTCAGAGATCAGAAGTTAGGCCGCCTTGCATCGCCCCAGGAGGGGTTACTGTTGCACAGTAACAGAGAGGCGCACAGTTTGAGTATTCATTTGTCTTTTCAAATATGATTTTGACTCTAGGATGATTAGATATACCTCAGTCTAAATGAGAAATGACATCACCAAGGCCATTTACTGAACCACAATTGAGTAATATTTCCCACAGGGAAGGAAGAGGGAAGAAATAAACATTTATTTATGGCCTATTAAACACGAGCACTGTGCTAAGGGATGGACATGCATCCCATTGCATTCTCACAGCCACTCCACAGCACAGCTGCTACTACGGCCCCAATTGCAGAATGATGGAGAAACCGAGGCTCAGAAAGGTGACGTGACTTGCCCACGTTCCTGACTTCCATGCTTTACACGGTATTGTTTGCCGAACAGGGAGAAACACTAGCTACCTAATGTGGGCTGTAGAGTTGGGCAGACCCAGATTGAAACTTGACTTTCTTTGTTTCCTTGCCTAAAACAACCTTGGACCAGTGTTTCCCCAGAACTCCTTTCCCATGTCTGTGAGACCAGGATATAGCAAGATTGCTTTAAGTATTCAAGGAGATCTGCCAAGTACCCTGCACTAATCCTGACACAAGTAGGTGCACACTAGATGTTATTAACAGTGAATGTGTTCCAGACCTTGAACCCATAAGAGACATATGATCAATAAACTTAAATCCTTACCACACCCACTCTCCTGGCTCCAATAAGGGAGAGACATGAACAGGAGGAAATGCAATTTTTGCTTCAAAGTGCTCACAGCCTTGACCGTGTAAGAAGAAAACCCATGGAAACAGACAGCAACCAGTCAATGTATAATTGAAATATAATAACCTATAATAATACAATAATCTATAATTGTATGAGTCAGGATGTGTCCCATTGAGAAAGAAATATCAACTCAAATTAGCTTTTAAAAATTCACTTAATCCAGCCTGAGCAAGAGCGAGACCCCATCTCTGTAAGGAAAAAAAAAAGAAAAGAAAAATTAGTGGGGTATAGTGGCAGGTACCTGTGGTCTCAGATACTCAGTAGACGGGGGTAGGAGGATCACTTCAGACTAGGAATCTGAAGCTGAAGTGAGCTACGGTGATGCCACTACACTCTACGCTACAAACAACGGGAAAGATGTACTTTTCCCTATTCCTCTCACTTAAGTACAACTAAAAGCCCTCCCAAGAAGAAGTTGAAAGGTGGAAAAAAGAAGGGAGACCAGCTAGACACATCAGGAGTGAGACTTTGTCTCAAAAACAATTATTTGAGCAAGAGAGTGAGACTCTGTCTCAAAAAAAATTATTGACCCATAAAATGGAAGATTCTATTTGATGTTAATTTGAAACTGTCAGTCTAAAAGGTCCAGGTCAGTGTCAAAGTTAAGAGCTAAGGATGGGTACATCAGATCTGGTCTGATCAGGGAGTATCAACATTGTTTCTTAGGCCTAACATCTTCCAATACCAAATGGTTCATCACGCCACATTTAGAATTTGGAAATGAAATTTACAGGTAATATAATTTACCTACAACATAATTTAATAGAAAATTAATATAGTATAGTGTTCGTCATAAAAGGAGCAAAACAGAGTAGATTTATAATAAAAATAAATATTTCAATATATAATTGTGCACACACAACTCCACTAGATGATGTAAGGAAGTAATTAAAAGCTTGCATTTTTAAGAGATGTGATGCAATATTTAGCTGAATATTGTCAACAGTTACTTTATATTTAACAAATTATAATAATAGCTATATAAGTATATTCATACACATGAACATATCCCTCATAAAATCTTCCTAATTAACATTTCCCAGGAGACTGCCTCTTGGATTTTCATACCCAAATATTATGGAGCCTATGTCTCTATGTATGGTGATGTTTATGTAGGAAAAAACTGTATTTGTGTCTTTAAATTCAATATAACATTATAAACAAAATGCTGTACAGAATAACTTGGATGCTACCCTCCAAATACAATTGGTGGAACAATAGGATTACAGTTTGAAAGGCATACCCAAAGTCAACAAAAGGTACGTGAATTTCCTATGTCACTGCTGCTAAGACAAACCATGTTGCTATGAACAAAACCACTGTTTATTTTCTTTTCCATCACCTTTATTGAAATATAATTTAATCCAATTAAAGCATGTAACTGAATGAGTTCTGACAGTTGTATAAATCTTGGAAATCATTGCCAGAAGAATATGCCCATCACCGTCCCAATGCCTTTGTGCCATTTTGCAATCCACCCTTCCAGCTCCAGGCAGCCACCAAACCAAAGCCCCTGTTTACTAACAATGATATGGATATTTTGGTAATGCTTTAGGTGTTTTATATCTTAAATAATAGTTTATCGCTTGCATTTAACAATTTTACTGTGATTTAGTAACATTTTAGGAAATTGGTTGGGGATTTGAAGTTAATGTAATGCACTATGGTTTTCCTGTTTTAACATAATGGAAACAAAAAAGTAATGGAAACTAAGTTTTGGGGAAGATGCAGTAGATGTACTTTTCCCTATTCCTCTCACTAAATACAACTAAAAGCCCTCCCAAAAAAAAGCTGAAAGGTGGAGAGAAGAAGGAAGACCAGCTAGACACCTCAGGACTTGAAAAACAACACAGTACTAAGTGAGTTTTTGGAGGCTGCATTAACTTCAGATAGCCCAGGGTTGAAGCAGAAGTAGCTGGTGGTCCAGAAACACCAATGAGTGAAGACAAAAAAAAAAAAAAAAAAAAAAATCTGACAAAACCATGGGATTCCTAGGAAAAGGACCAGAAAAGAGGCCACCTTTCAAGGGAGGAGACTTTTAGACAAAAACTATTCTGTTGCATCTAAATACAGAAATGCCTATAGCCTCAACAATACCCAGACCAGCAAAGACCAAGTGGGGAGCATAGAATTCCAACCTCGTGAAGTTGGTTGAATGAGTTACTCCAACACCCCTGCTAGGATGGTGTCAGAGGAGCTTAGTGAAGAGGCAAGAGGCAGGACTATCACCACTGTCCAGTGGTAATGAGGCCACCCCCCCTCGGTGTCAGTGGAGACTACAGGGGAGCTGGACTCTCAATCTCACCCAGGAATAAAAAGAAGCTCACCTCTCCTTGGGTGTGAGAAATGTGGACTTCTACCTCCTTCTGGTGGTCACTAGGTGGCTCCCTTTCTACCTGTTGTGTCAGAGTAATGTCAGAGACAGGCAAAACAGAAGGTTTAAACAGATCCAGAGTGTTATAACATTATACACACATAAAAATGTCCAAGTTTAAATAGAAAACCTCTAAGCATACCACAATCGAGAATGATCTCAAACTGAATGGGAAAGAAAGGGAATTGTAGACACCAATACCAAGATGACAGAAATGTGAGAATTATCTTATGATGATTTTAAAGAAACCATCATAAAAATGCTTCAATGAGCAATTACAAACATATTTGAAACAAGTAAAAAAAATAGAAATCTTCAGCAATGAAATAAGATAGCTCAGAAAAGAAATAGAAGATATACTGAAAGGATGGATGGAAATTTTAGAACTGAAAAATATAATAACTGAAATACAAAGCTCAGTAGATCAGCTGACAATATTGAATGGAAGAGACACAGAAAAGAATCAGTGAACTGGAATACAGCACAATGGAATACATGGGTAGAAATGACTGAATCTGAACAACAGAGAGAAAACAAAGTGAGAAAAATGAAGACTCATGCACTTCTGAGACTACCCAAAAAAAAAAACAAACAAACAAACAAAAAAAAAAAACATTAACATTTGCATTATCAGAGTCCTACAGGAGAGGAGGAAAAAAACAAGAGGCTGGAAAGAAATAGCAGCTTAAAAACACCCAAATTTGTCAAGAATCATAAAAACATAAATTCAAGAAGCTGAGCAAACCAGAAATACATCATAATTATTCACTTGAAAGCTAAAGACGAAGAAGACATTTTGAAAGCAGCCAGAGAAAAATGGCACCTTAACTGTCAGGGAAAGATAATCTAAGTGACAGCAGATTTCTTATCTGAAACCATGGATGGCAGAAGAAAATGGAATAATATTTTTCAAGTACTGAAAGAAACAAAACTGTTAACCCAGATCTTATACTTAGCAAAAATAACCTTCAGGAGGAATAGGAAATAAAGACATTCTCAGATAGAGAGAAACCAGGAAATTTGTTTCCAGAAGACTTACCCTAAAGAATTATTATAGAAAGTTTTCTAACCAGAAAAAAAAAAAAAAAAAAGCAATAAAAGAAGGAACTTTGGGACATTGAAAGAAGAAGAACTTAATAAACAAAGCTGTAAGTCAATACAAGAGTTTTTCCTTCACCTCTTAAGTTTTCTAAAGTATGTTTGGTGGTTGAAGCAACAATTAAAATAGTTATAAATGTTTGTAGGAAAAATAATCAAGATGATTATAAATGAGGGGAACCAAAAGAACATAAAAGGAAGTAAAGTTTCTATCCTTCAGTCATGGATAGAATTTTAATACAGAATATCTGATTTTTAAGAAGAATTACTAGGACCAGGTGCAGTGGCTCATGCCTGTAATCCTAGCACTCTGGGAGGCCAAGATGGGTGGATTGCCTGAGCTCAGGAGTTCGAGACCAGCCTGAGCAAAAATGGCAAGACCCTATCTCTAAAAATAGCCGGGTGTTGTGGTGTGTGCCTGTAGTCCCAGCTACTCAGTAGGCCAAGGCAAGAGAACCATTTGAGCCCAGGAGTTTGAGTTAGAGTACCACAGCACTCTAATGAGAGTGACAAAGTGAGACTCTGCATAAAAAAAAAAAAAGAAAAAAAGAATTATTGGGTTCTGACATACTCATGTGCTAGAAGACTATACAACATTGCAAAAAAAAACCCTACTACTATGCACAAAAATATGGAGTGACCTCATAGGTATAATGTTGAGTGAAGGAAACCAGTGACCAAAAAACGACCTACTGTAGGATTCCATTTATTCAAAATTCTAGAACAAGCAAAACTAATCTATGGTGATAAATTTAGAATGGAAGTTGCTTAGGTGGGTATATTGACTTCCCCCAAAATGAAGGTGCATAAAGGAACTTGTTGCTGGAGATATGGGAATTTTCTGTATCTAGGAAGCGGTTATGCAGACACACACAGAGAGAGAGTGAGTGTGAGAGATATGGATATAAATTGTTAAGCTGCACACTTAAGATTTGTGTGTCTTGTTGAATATGAGTAATGCCTTTGTAAAAACAATAGATTACTAGCAATAAAGAGAAGATGCCTTCATCCTCCAAGAATGTGAAAATTGTAAATGCTAGCTAACCCAGCTATGCTGTGCCTGTGACATACCACCAGTGGTGCGTGTGTTGGTGATATGGTTTTCCAAATAGTAGCCATTCAGGATAAAATAAAATAACAACTCTCCTTTTATTTGAACCAGTTTCCTTTCCTGAAAATTCAGTGTAAATTTAGAATTTGGGGGCAGAGAAATGGAGTTCAACTCCTGGCTGAGATAATTACAATTTTTTTTTTTTTTTTAACCAAACTCAATGTCTTTTGGGATTCAAAAGTAGCCTGAGCTGCAGGACAATTCTTCATTGTGTGGTATGCCTGGTATCCCTGGCCCCACCCAGAAAAGTCTGAATGCTTCCCAGTCACCTTTAGCAAAGGTGATTAACCTTTAATAAAGGCTTATTAAAGTTGAATGTATATACAGAAACGTACACAAGTCATAAGTGTACTTTCCATGAATTTCCAGAAAGCAAAGGCATCCCTGTAACTGGAGCCAAAACCTAGGGACAGCATTTTCTTCATCCCTTCATCTCCACCTCTCAGATGCCCCTCTCTGTCCTACATAGCCATTACCCTCTCCCACCGAAAGGAACCTCTATCCTGAATTCTAACACCACAGGTTATTTGCTTGTTCTTGACCTTTCCATATGGGGAATTTTTCAGATACACTCTTTTGTGGTTGGCTTCATTTACTCAACGCTATGTTTGTGAGATTCACCTATGTTGTAACGTGAAGCAGGTGTTCACTCATTTTTATTTTTTGTATGATATTCAATTGTATGAAAACACCACAATTTTAAGACCCATTTCACCACTGAAGGACGTGTGCTTTGTTCCTCTTCCCTGTCTGTGGCTATTAGGAAGAGCTGCAGTGAACATTCCTGTGCAGATCTTTGGGGAACACTAACAAGCATTTCCGTTGCGACTATACCCAGGAGTGGAATTGCTGGATCAAATGGTAGGTGTATGTGGAAGATGCCAAACTGTTTTCTGAAGAGTTCCGGTTGGATCACATCTTTGACATAACCAGAAACACTTGACAACTTTGCGAACTCCTCCTAGGGGGGTGGGCTGCTTTCAGTGAGACTTCGTAGGTCACAAGATGCTGTAATGTCCTACCTCTCTCTCTACTTTCTGCCCCTTCCCAATCCTACCTCTGTACTGTCTCTGCCCTCAGGTAGACTCCCCATGTGTGATGGCCAGACAGCTGTTAGCAGCCCCAAGTTTTTACCCATACTGTAGCAAGCCTGGTGGAAAATGAGACATTTATCTCCCCCTTTCCAATCTTTCCAGGCTAAATTGAGGGATTAGTTCTCATTGAGGTTTATCACATGTTCATGTACAAGCCAATCAGTGATGGAGGATGGCACACTCTGATTGGCCAGAACGTGGTCACCTGCCCATCCTGGAAAGGAGGTGGTGTCAACTCCAGCTGAAGGTCTCCTGTGAGGAGTCATGGAAGGAATTTACAGGAGTAAAATCTTGGTGCTGTTGCTAGAAGAGTTTCTGGGTAGTGAGAATCTCACATATCCACTACTAAGGTCATATGCTAAACTGTGTGATGTAGACAGAGTTCTGTAAGAGACTGAAAATATGAAGAATTTCAGAATCAAGATCCAAACAGAACTTAGGAGGCAAATCTTAGAAGGTGACATTTACATGGGATAAATATAAAGCTTTATACTTAGGTCTTAAAAATGGCACAAGTACAAGATGGATTTTGCAAATGCTCCTATGAGTAAAATAAATGAGTTTTCATTCAAAGCACATTCAATGCAAGTCAAGAGTTCAATGACGTGGACACAAAAGCTAAAGACTTTGTAGGCCATATTAACAGAGGTCTAAGGTACAATGAAGGAGGTGATGATGCCATACTTATAATACTAAATTTTGTTCCAGTTCTCCTCAATTATAAAGGAAATGAAGGAAAGCATCTGGGTAGGTGACAGGAGCTTGTGACTAGCCTTGTGATATACGGTTGAAGAAACTTGGAACTCTCTGCTTAAAGAAAAGAAGGTTAAATCCTGGAAATCAGGAAGATATGATAATTATCTTTAGATCTCAGAAAGCCTGAATGCTTAAAGAAAAAATTAAATGCTTGTAAGTTCTGATAGGACCAAAGAATGTAAGCTTGTGGGGGTGGAGGGTCCAGCTATTAATACAAGAATAAACGTCCTACCAGTTGTCTAAATACCAGTTGTCTAATATCTCAGCTCTATGTCAATGCTGGATGGCCACTTTTCAAGAATGTCATAGCATAGCAGAAGAATGCTTACGCCAATTCAGCTTTTCCCAAAGTGTGTCCCATAGAATTCCGGTTTAAAAAGAAGTTGAATATGCTTAGGACCCTAAAGTCCCGCAATGAGCATATATTAAAGGCACATCATTCAAACAAAGCGCTTGTGTGCTTTCATATTAAGCCAATATTTACCAAACTTAATAGAACAAAAGGTCTTCTTTTTTTCTTCTAGCATTATCAACTAACATTCTTTAGAACTAATGCCTTGTGAAACCCAGTTTGAGAAACACCAGACAACTTGATGCTTGGAGTTCTAGCTCAACTACGAGAAGCACAACTTAGTGAATGGGCAAGACCGATAAGGGCTTTGTGTGCTCTTGTTCTCCCTTTCTTCTTCCCATTGTGTCAGGAAGAAAACTTAAAGCCCTAGAATCTACTGTTCAATTCTTAATTTCTTTCCAAGCAAAATTCATAGTTTGTTAATAAGTAACAGCCGAATGTGTCTCTCTGCTCATTGGTTGGTTATTGCTGCATAACAAACCACCCCCTAAAAAGTAATGACTCAGAACAATGACCATTTGCTCAGCTCATGAATCTGTGGGTTTGCATAAAGACTGTGCTTATCTGGGATGTCATTGGCTAAACGTGGGCTGCACACTGGCTGGATTGGGCTGGTCTAGAATGACTTCAGCTGAGAAGTGCATTGCTGAGTCACGTGCATCTCCTCCTGCAGCAGATAAGCTTTGGCTTGTGCACATGACAGCTGGGAAGGACTCCAAGAGAGTGAGAAAGAGATTGTAAAGTTGGAGACTCGCGTGCCATCACGTCTTCTTAACCACCTTCTATTGTTCAGAGTGAATCATAAGATTCAGGTTCGGAGCCGGGAAATAGACTCCATTTCTTAATGCGAGGTGCTGGTGCTTCAAAGTCTTGCTGGGAAGAGTGTGGACAAAGGGAGGCCGTGGATTGGGATTGATTCGTGGCCAATGGTCCCTACTATGCGTTGTGCATTGAGTTATGCTCACAGATAAGGAAATAGTAAGAGAAGCCCCTGACCGCAAAGCTAGTGAGGTATCAGGTGTTTAGAAACAAGCATTAAACATCATAAATGAGCGATTTTGGCGGCTGCGCACAGGAAGGAAGGATTAACTCCGTGTGTAAGAAAAGGGGACACAGAACAAGCTGTGAGCTGAGATGAAAGAGGATTCTTTGGGCAAGCAGAGTGAGGAAAGGCATTTCAGATAGTGGGAACAACATCTTCAAAGGCACAGAGGCATGAAATATGATGCAGAGTCCAGAAAACTGCAGGCACTGTGAAGGTGGGCTCCAGGGCGAGCTGTTGGGAGATGGACCCAGGGGCTGGGGATACAGAGGGCCTGGGAGTAGCATGGGGGCGGGCATTAAGCAAGAGGATGCAGGGTGACATGGTCGGATTTACATTCTAGAAAGTGGGCTCGGCTGCGGGGTGGAGGAGAACCAGAGTAGGAGCTGACTAGGGAGGAGAGCGGAGGATGACTTCTGCTCTGGACCTGCGGCTGTTGAAGGGCAGGGGTGGTGGCGGGGCTGGATCCCTCCGCAGATCCCAACGCGTAAGGAACGTGGCCGCGCGGACGCCGGAAGCCGTGGGCCCCGGGACGCCAGCTCAGTCCTCTCCAGGGTTTTCTCACTCTTCTCTGTATCGCTGGATTGGCATTTCTCTCCCCTCCCACACAGACGCTCTGCAAACCGAAGCCCAACTCTTCCTTATACCGGGAGTGGGGTAAATTTTAAAAGTCCATAGGGGGGAACGAAAGTATATGCTTTTCTGACAGTTTCAAAGAAAAGACCTATCCTCGGCTCTCAGTCAGGAGTCCTTTCCCACCCGCGCTGTGTCCCACAGCCTGGGACGCCGCCGGCTCTCGCTATCTCAGCGAGATCTGTGTTTTTCTCTCAGGGCCATCTGTCGCTGACTCTGCTATAAATCTTGTTGTGTTTCCTTGCCATATGGCATAATTAATTACTTCAAGGCACAAAGGACCCCACTTGCTCTGCAGGCTGAGAGCCAGCTGACTCACCGAGGAGCAATTTGCCACGAAGGGGCACCGTCTGGTTACCCAGCCCAGGCGAGCAGCTCCCACAGCGGGGACCCAGTTGGCTGAAGCCCCCAATTCCCTGCTGCAGCATCTGCCACCAGCTTGGCCGAGATGGGGTGCTCATGGTTACATGAGTGGCATTTATAGACAGTAAGGCCACACACCATCTATTGCCATAGGAGGGAATGTGCATCAGTTAACTCAGCAGGGACCCCCACCCTCATTTACCTTTGTCACTTAACCACTAAGGTTCAGAACAATCTGTCTATTTCACTTGGCCCACCCTCATTTACCTTTGTCACTTAACCACTAAGGTCCAGAACAATCTGTCTATTTCACTTGGGCAGTGGTTCCTAAATCTTTGGAAAACACCTAAGGGAGAATACAATTAAAGTAGCTAAAGACTCCAATTTGTATAAATAATCAACACATTGAATCCTACAAAGGCATAAATGTATTCATGATCTATGTATATATGACTTAATTTAAAAAAAAAAAAAAAAGGTAGCAAAACAGCCATTGATAGCTGAGACCCAGTGGGTTCCTGCCTCTGAGCAGTTAGCCTCAGCATTTGTTACACAAAGGACTGAATGAGCACTCTGTTCTCTTCCAGCTACAAGGGTGCTAGGAGTCCTTTGATCAACCAACAAATATGAAATCAACAACCATCTCTATCATGGAAAAAGCCCAAGTGCCCATCGATCCACTAATGGATTAATAAATTGTGGTATATGTACACCATGGAATATTATGCAGCCTTAAAGAAAGAAGGAGACTTTACCTCTTTCATGTTTACATGGATGGAGCTGGAACATATTCTTCTTAGTAAATTATCTCAAAGATGGAAGAAAAAGTAACCAATGTACTCAGCCCTACTATGAAACTAATTTAGAGCTTTCATATGAAAGCTAGGACCCAGTTACAACCTAAGAATAAGGGGAATGAGGGAAGGGAGGGGGGAGTTGGGTGGAGGGATAGGGATTGGTGAGAATGCACCTGCGGCGCATCTTACAAGGGTATATGTGAAATTTGGTAGATGTGGAATGTAGATGTCTTGGCACAATAACTGGGAGAATGCCAGGAAGACTGTGTTGACCAGTGGGATGAAAATGTGTCAAATGGTCTATGAAACTAGTGTATGATGCCCCATAATCATATCAATGTACACAGCTATGATTTAATTAAAAAAAAAAAAAACCAACCATCTCTGAACTAAGTGCTGGGGATTCAGCTCTGACAAGGCAGACACAGCCCCTGCTCTCATGGACCCTGCTCTTAGAGAGGAGGGCCACACAAGCAATATGTACATAAGTGTGCCAGATTATCATAGGTAATGGCCAGTGTGATGAGTAGGGACTCAGTCTATCAGGGATTGAATTAAAGAACATTAAGGAATCACGTTCAGAGAGTTGATTCATAAGGCTTCTCTGAGGTCATTTTCTATTAAACAGATTTATTGAGATATAATTCAAACATCGTAACATTTACCCTTTTAAAGTATATGATTCAGGGGGGTCTTAAGATATTTGCAATATACAGTGTCTGGCAGAAGTAACACTCTTTTTTTTTTCTTTAGACAGAGTCTCACTATGTCACCCTCAGTAGAGTGCTATGGTATCACAGCTCACAGCAACCTCAAACTCTTGGGCTTAAGCGAGTCTCTTGCTTCAGCCTCCCAAGTAGCTGGGACTACAGGCACCCCCCACAACACCCAGCTATTTTTTTATTGTAGTTGTCCTTATGGTTTGGCAGCCCGGGCTGGGTTTGCACCCTCCAGCTCTGGTGTATGTGGCTGGCACCTTAGCCCCTGAGCTACAGGTGCCAAGCCAAAGTAACATCCCTTTTGAAGGGGGATTATTGCATAAATAAATATAAAACATAGAAATTAGTGAAGAAAAATGAAAAGATGAAAAACCCTACCATTTTGGTCCATGTAAGTATATGATCCCTCAGCATTGTCAGTACCTTGCGCAGAATTTTCTTCCTGTAGGTCGGTAGGAATTTTGAGCGTTATCTGTGCCGGACCCTGTATTTTAATAAATACAATGACATTGTGCAGTCATTATCACAATCGAATTTTAGAACATTCCATCACCCCACAAAAAAGCCTTGTACCCAATACTAGTCTCTTGCCATTCTCTCCTTCTGCCCACCCCCTCACAATTACTATGGATTTGCCTATTCTGGACATTTATTGTGAATGAAATCACACACTATGTGTCCTTTTGTAACTTAATTCTTCCACTTAGCATAATGCCTTCAGGGCTTATCCGCATTGCAGCAGGGATCAGAATAGCGCTCCATTTTATGGCTGAATAATAGTCCATGTAAGGATATAGCATGTTTTATTTATCCATTCATCGTTGGATGGACATTTGGGTTTTTCCACTTTGGGCTGTTATGAATTATGCTGCTGTGAACATTTCTGTACACTTGGGGGGGGGGACGTTTTTATGTATTTCTTGAGGAGGTAACTTTTAACTTGAAATCTAAAGGGTAAAAAAGAGCCAGTCATGCAAAAATCTGGGGCAAAATTATTCTTGGCTGAGAGATTAAGAGCACAAGCAAAGGTCTGGAGATGTGTCCACAGTCCTTTTGGTGTCTCACAGGCTTTAGAGGAATTGAAAGAGCATCTTTTTCGAGCTGCACAGATCTAACTCTGCTGAGCTCTGTGTCTAGTCTCTTCCTGAGCTGTGTCATCTGTGTCTATTCAGGCTCAGGGAACATTGTCAGCTGAGAGAAAAATTCTCTGGATTGGGCAAATTGGGGTGATTCCTGCTGGCCCCACAATAGGAAGACACATAAGGGATGGTGGCAGGAGGTTGAATATGTTGCATGGAGCGATTCCAAGTAGCAGCACACTTTGGAACTAGTGGGATTTGAATGACAGAACTTGACACTGGAATGCATGCAGACATTAGAACTACCCCCAACTCCCACTAAACTCAGCCTGGTTGCCTGGCAGCAAATGCCTTCTTCATGCTCAGCTTCTTCATCACCTTCGCTAGCAGTGAGATCTTTTCCCCCTCAAAGTGTCCTTATTTGTTTTTTAACTTGGCTTCAACCCGGCACTAGTAGCAAAGGGCTGAGTTCAAGCTGCCTTAAACATCCTGCCCGAGGGCCCCCAGGACGTGGGGCTGGTGGGGGGGGAGGGGGACAGCTCACCCAGTGCGGCTGCAGCAAAGGTCTTGCAGGAGTGTATCGAGAAAGTAACAGCAGGACAAATCCATTCACCTGGCAGTGAAAGAAGATGAGGCTGAGGGCGGTGCCTGTGGCTCAGTGAGTAGGGCACCGGCCTCATATACCAAGGGTGGTGGGTTCAAATCCAACCCCAGCTAAACTGTAACAAAAAATAGCTGGGCGTTGTGGAGGTCCCTATAGTCCCAGCTACTGGGGAGGCTGAGGCAATAGAATCGCCTAAGCCTAAGAGCTACAGGTTGCTGTGAGCTATGATGCCACAGGACATTGTACCGAGGGTGACAAAGTGAGACTCTGTCTCTAAAAAAAAAAAATTAAAAAAAAAAAGAACGATGAGGCTGAGAGCAGTTAGGATCATAAAGTCAAAAAGGGAAAAATCTGGCTCTTAGAAGTGAATTCTTGGGCTCTTTATAGCAATCCCTTGATCCAGCCAGTGCATTGCTTTTCACTGTCCATACCATTAGTTAACTCCTCCCAGCCTCCCAGCCAAGGGAAGTGAGGCTACATCACAAACTCTGGACTTAGGGTCTCACAGATCTGAGTTCAAATTCTAACTCCTTCATTTCTTGTTGTGTGACCTTGAAAGAGGTGTGAACCATTCTAAGCCTCGATTTCCTCATCATAAAATCCCACTGTGAGTTGTGCATCAGTTGGGAGATGCATTCAGTGCAGCAATCTGAAATAATAATTGTATAAGCAAGATGGAGGGTTCTTTGTCTCATACAGAAGAAGTACAAAGAGGTGTCCAGGGCTGATATAGCTTCTCTGCACAAGATCCAGGCTCTTTATATCTTTCTTTTGTCTTGTTTTTCCCTTAGAGATAGAGGTCTCACTCTGTCACCCAGGCTGGAGTGCCAGGATGCAATCACAGCTCACTGCAACCTGAACTCCTGGGCTCAAGCAATCCTCAGGCCTCAGTCTCCTAAGTAGTACTACAGGTGTATGCCACTATGCCTGGCCCTCTTTTCTTTTTCTTTTCTTTTCTTTTCTTTTCTTTTCTTTTCTTTTCTTTTCTTTTCTTTTCTTTTCTTTTCTTTTCTCTTCTCTTCTCTTCTCTTCTCTTCTCTTCTCTTCTCTTCTCTTCTCTTCT
>CAUYPK010104139.1:0-14083 GCA_963574355.1 Loris lydekkerianus | reverse complement strand
AACAAGGACCAGTTCGCCACTTCATGGAGCTGGTGACATGTGGCCTTTCCAAAAACCCATATCTGAGTGTTAAACAGAAGGTTGAGCACATAGAGTGGTTTAAAAATTATTTTAATGAGAAAAGGGATATTTTAAAGTAACGTACAGTTCAATTAAAACCATGGAAATTTTTATTTCAAGCTGTTAGAGATGGATATAACTAAATAAAATAATTTTATTATTAAAGTTTTTCTGTATTATGTTAATTATTGTATCTGATGTAAATGTTGTTTAAAAAATATTATAACTGAACATTATTCTTAGAGAAAAATCATCAGCATTCACAGAATCAAAAGACTAAGAATTAGTAATAGGTTTAAGAAAACTCCCTGTGTCCTTCTTCTTTTCACTAACCATACGTCTGAAATATGCCTACTGTCCATGTAGCTGTTGATATCAGAATACTGTTGTATTACAGTTGAGATGATTTATGGACAGATTTATATGCATAGAATATATGTGTGTGTGTATATATATATATATATATATATATCTTTTTATATTTTATGTATATTTCACACTAAATTAACTATGTATACCCAAATCTGGGTTGCAGAAAAGAAATAATCTATTTTTTTTTTTTTTTTTTTTTTTTTGGTGGAGACACTTTGTCACCTCCTGTATCGTGCTGAAGTGTGGCTTCATAGCTCACAGCAACCTCAACATCTTGGGCTCAAGTGGTTCTCTTGCCTTAGCCTCCCGAGTAAGTGGGACTGCAGGCAGCTGCACAAGGCCCTGCTATTTTTAGACAGGGGGTCTCGCTCTAGCTCAGGCTGGTCTCAGACTCCCAAGCTTAGGCAATCCGCCCGCGTCGGCCTCCCAGAGTACTAGGATTATAGGTGTGAGCCACCCCACTTGGTCTAAAAGAAATAAACTTACAGAAATGAACAATTTATTCTACGCTTGGTACCTGTAGCTCGGTGGCTAGGCCTCCAGCCACATACACCAGAGCTGGCGGTTTCAAACCCAGCCCAGGCCTGCCAAACAACAATGACAATTACAACAAAAAAATAGCCGAGTATTGTCGTGGGCATCTATAGTCCCAGCAACGTGGGAGGCTGAGGTAAGATAATCGCCTAAGCCCAAGAGTTTTGAGGTTGCTGTGAGCTGTGACACCATAGCACTCTACCCAGGGCAACATAGTAAGACTCTGTCTGAAAAAAAAAAAAAAAAAAAACTATTGTAATCCCTTCTAGTACTTTAGGGTTTCATGCCCAAGTTAGAACTATTTATTTTCCATTACCATGCTGAGCAATGTGACTTAACTCTAGTACGGTGCAAAAGTTGAAGATTATTAAAAAACAAGGCTCTGCACCCGTAGCCTAGTGGTTATAGCGCTGCTTACAGCACCAGCCACACGCAGTGAGGCTGGAGGGTTCAAGCCCAGCCCGGGCCAGCTAAGCAACAGTGACAACTTCAACAAGAAAATAGCCAGGCATTGTGGCAGGTGCCTATAGTTCCAGCTACTTGGGAGGCTGAGGTAAGAGACTCTTAAGCCCAAGAGTCTGAAGTTGTTGTGAGCTGTGATGCCATGACACTCTAAGAAGGGTGACATAGTGAAAGTCTGTCTCAAAAAACACACACATACAAAACAAGATTTGGTTTACACTGGCCCCAGGCTAGTAATGTTTCAGGTCCCTGGCACAAAACAATAAGAAGGGTATGAAAGAATCCACCATAACCCCAAGCTTACAAAACATACAAGGAAGCAAAGAACCCTGAATGTGTACCAGCAGAAACAAGACAACAGCATCAGACTTGTAAAGCCTCTGTACATTAGACATAATCAGAGACAGAATAGAACATGTAAGCTAGACTGAGCAAGATACTTTCTTATATTTTTCTGGCAAGACACTTTGAAAGTGACAAAGCAGATTTGAAAAATATTTAAAAGCAAAAGGGTTTAGCAGGAAATTGACTAATAGAAAATTATTCTAAAGAAATTAGCCATAAGTAGTAGAGGAAAGAAAAAGAAGAATTGGGAGAGTTAAAAAGTGAAATTTGTACAATCGGATTGCCAGTAGAACAGGGAAAAGGAAATAGGTCAGAGGCTATCTTTGTATAGTTAATGGGTGAGAGCTTTTTATAAGTCATAAAAAACATCAATTCATAATTAGTAACCTCTTAGTAATATGTAGCATATAGAAACTGCTTCCAACAACAGTGGGATACAAACACTGCTTTTTCTCCCAATATGTTTTAAATTTCAAACTATTAAGAAGCTACAGATATTTTTGATACATTATACTTGTATAATGCTTCTGGTGGACCCTTTACAGGACAGTATCCATGGTATCTAGTAGGTTAGTTTTTATCCCTGCTCCCTTTTTGGTTTCCACTGTCCTTTTCTTTGTGCCTTTGTGTATGTATCATTTAGCTCTGGTGTATTAGTGAGAATGTGTTTGGTTTTCCCATCCTGAGAAACTTCACTTAGGTAATCATCTCCAGTTCCATCCAAGTGGCTGCGCAGAAACACTCGTTCTTTAAAAAAAAAAAAAAAAAATGAGCAAACTCAAATTTCTATCCAGTTTTTTTTTTGTTGTTTGTTTTTTTGCAGTTTTTGGCCAGGGCTGGGTTTGAACCCGCCACGTCCGGCATATGAGGCCGGCACCCTACTCCTTTGAGCCACAGGCGCCACCCCAGATTTTTTTTTTTTTAATCTTAAAAATAGTAATACCTGGTGGCACCCATAGCTCAGTGGTTAGGGCACCGGCCACATAACACCGAGGCAGGTGGGTTTGTACCCAGCCCGGTCCAGCTAAACAACAATGACAACGGCAGCGGAGGGTGGGGTGGGGGTGGGGGGCGGAGAATAGTAATACCTGTAGATGCTGAATGACCATTTTTCAAGAGGCTATTATGAACACCTTCATGGCAAGAGGCCGGGCCAGGTGGCTCAAGCCTATAATCCCAGCACTTGAGAGGCTGATGCGGTGGATTGCCTGAGCTCACAGCTTCAAAACCAGCCTGAGCCAGAGCGAGATCCCATCTCTAAAATAGCCAGGCCATTGTGGCGGGTGTCTGTAGTTCCAGCTAATCAGGAGGCTGAGGCAAGAGAATCACTTAATCCCAGGAGTTTGAGGTTGCTGTGAGCTATGAGGCTACAGCACTCTACTGAGGGTGACAAAGGGAGGCTGTCTAAAAAAAAAAAAAAAAAAAAAAATGTATGGCAAGAACTTACAGGCAAATTACTCAAAACAATGCTGTCAAAATAATTTCAAAAGAAACTAACCATTAAAGAAATTGGATTTGGTATTTTAAGATCTTCTGAGAAGGCCAGGTGCAGTGGCTCATGCCTGTAATCCTAACACTCTGGGAGGCCAAAGCAGCTGGATTGCTTGAGCTCAGGAATTCCAAAACCAACCTGAGCAAGACCCCCATTTCTACTAAAAATAGAAAAACTAGCCAGGTGTCATAGCGGCGCCTATAGTCCCAGCTACTCTGGAGGCTGAGGCAAGAGGGTTGCTCAAGCCCAAGAGTTTGAGGTTGCTGTAAACTGTGACCCCGGGGCAAAAAAAAAAAAAAAAGATCTTCCAAGAAAACATTAAGTTCAGTTTTCGGCACAGTTCTACTGAACTCAATACAGAAAGAAAATAATTATATAAATCTTTGCAAAGCATAGGAAAAGAGGGGACACTCCCCAGTAAATTTCAAAAGACTAGAATAAAATAGTTACTCTCAGTTATAAAGACACATTTGAAAAATCCAAAACAAAATCGCAAACTAAATTTAGCAGTGAATAGAAATCATTATCAAGTTGAGTTTATTCCAGAATCCAACAGTGGTTTAACAATGGAAGAAATAAAATCCTTGCAAACGCTGTAGGGAAAAAAGTTCAATTAAGCTCATGGACCATTTATAATAATTTTTTTTAAATCTTAGAAAACTTTGAGTAGAACAGAGATTCCTTAACCCCCATGGGGGGTGGTCAGGGGCATGGGAAAATAAACTGTCTCTGACCCCCCAACACCCACCATTGATATGTGACTATTAATGTGATAAATGTCATTTATAAAAAACCTACAGTAAATATCTTACTTTATGGTGTGTCATTAAACCAATTCCTTTAAGATTATAAGAGCAAGGTAGTCACTGTAAAGATTTCAACATTGTACTGGAGGCCCAAGCCTATGTACTGTAGCAAGAAAGAAAGAAAAGCTATTAGGGTTGGCAATCCATCCTGTGGTAACTCTTCATGACTCACCGTCTCAGTGTGGATGAAGCCTGAGACTTGCATCTAACAAGTAAATATGGCAGGTGATACTCCCTTGACTGGGTCGTATTTTATGGCAAAAGTCATGGAAATGACAAGAAATGTCATTCTTGTGATTATGGTATGTAAGACTCATTGTTAGCAGACAAGAGTTAGCCATCGTATTGTAAGAAAGACTGTAAAGGAGCTACATGCCAAGAAACATCAGAGGGCCACGAGAAGCTGACAGCCATGAGGACCTCAGTTTTACAGCCTCAGATAACCGAATCCTGCCTACAACTACCCGAACTTGGAGGAGAACACAGTTTTATAAAGGATCGTGGCTGTCACCTTGAGTGCAGCTTTGTGAGATCCTGAGCAAGAGACCCTCAGAGACTGAGATAATAAGTGCATGTTGTTTTAAGCCACTAAATTTGAGGCAATTTATTATGCACCAATAGATAACTAATATAGGAAGAAAAAACAAAACAGTTATGATATTTCAAAGTCTACATTATGTAGAAAACAAAAGAATCTATGGTTAAATCACAAGAACTAATGGAATTTGGTAAGTTTGCAATAGCATTTCTAGATACCAGCAGAAAAAGGGTAAAATATAATTTATAAACAGTTAACATTTACAGTAGCATCAAAAACAAATGAATCAAATAAAAGATATGCAAGACCCCTAGGAAGAAAACTTTTTATCTATTTATATATTTAGAGACAGAGTCTTACTTTGTCACCCTCAGTAGAGTACTGTGGCATCACAGCTCACAGCAACCTCCAGCTCTTGGGCTTGGGCCAGTGGTTTTCAACCTGTAGGTCACGACCCCTTTGTAACAATGAAAACACATCCTGCATATCAGATATTTACATTACGATTCATAACAGTAGCAAAATTACAGTTATGGAGCAGCAATGAAGATAATTTTATGGTTGGGGTCACTACAACATGAGGAACAGTATTAAAGGGTCACAGCAGTAGGAGTAATTAGGAAGATTGAGAACCACTGGCTTAGGTGATTCTCTTGTATCAGCCTCCCCAGTAGCTGGGACCACAGGTGTCCACCACAATGCCCAGCTATTTTGTTGTTGTTGTTGCAGTTTGGCCGGGGCCAAGTTTGAACCCAACATCCTCGCTACATGGGGCCGGTGCCCTACTCACTGAGCCAGAGGTGCAGCCCAGAAGAAAACTTTTAAAAATCTTAGTGAAACATGTAGTAATCATTTTTAAAAGGTTTAAGTAAGGGGATGAATAAATTCTAGAATAAAGTGCCTCAGTATCATAGAGATGATAATTATTTCCAAATTTATCTATAAATTTGACATAATTTCATGCAAAATTCCACCAGTTTTTCATGGAATTTCATAATTTTTTTTTTTTGCAGTTTTTGGCCGGGGGTGGGTTTGAATCCGCCATCTCCGGCATATAGGGCCGGTGCCCTACTCCTTTGAGCCACAGGAGCCACCCAGAATTTCATAAATTGTTTATAAATTCATTGGGGAAAGCAAAGAGCCAAAAAGAGCCAACACAGTCTTGAAAAAGACAACAAGGTGAGGGAGTTGCCCTAACTTGTAAGCTATCAAGATTTATACAGGATATCGCATAAATAGATGGTAAAATAGACTCCTAGGACAGAATAGAGAAGACAGAATGTGAACATAGAGAAATTCAACACGTGACAAGGGTGTCCCCTCCGAAACTCATGTAGAAACTTAATCCCCAATGTGGCAGTATTAAGATACGGGTCCTTTAAGAGGTGATTGGATCAAAAGGCCTCTGACCTCCTAAGTGAATTAATTCATTCACAGATTACAGGATTAATGGATTGCAGTGAGAGTGGAACTGGTGGCTTTACAGTAAGAGGAAAAGACTTATACCATAGCACGTGAGCAAGCTTAGCTGACTGGACTCTGCAGAAAGTCCCCAACAGCATGAAGATGCTCAGCAGGATGGCCCCTTGACCTTGGACTTTTTTGTTTTGTTTTTGAGACAGAGTCTCACCTTAGTCTCCCTGGGTAGAGTGCTGTGTCTCACAGCTCACAGCAACCTCAAACTCCTGGACTCAAGTGATTCTCTTGCCTCAGCCTCCCGAGTAGCTGGGACTACAGGCGTCCGCAAAGCCTGGCTATTTTTAAGAGAGGGGGTCTCACTCTGGCTCAGGCTGGTATCAAACCTGTGAGCTCAGGTGATCCACCCACTTTGGCCTCCTAGAGTGCTACGGACCCTGGGCTTTTCACCTCTATAAGAAATAAATCCCTTTTCTTTGCAAATCATCCAGTTTGAGGTATTATGTTATAAGCAACATAAAATGTACTAAGATAATCAGCATTGTAGAGCAATGAGAAAAAAGTGGATATTCAATAAATGGTACTGAGACTATTAGTTATCCATGTGGAAGGAAAAGTGGATTCTCGGGCCCCGTGCAGTGGCTCACTCCTGTAATCCCAGCACTCTGGGAGGCAGAGGCGGGCAGATCGCCTGAGCTCAGGAGTTCAAGACCAGCCTAAGCTAGAGTGAAATCGTGCCTCTAAAATTAGCCACGTGTTGTGGCCAGCCACAGCACTCTATTGGGGGCGGCAAAGTGAGACTCTGCCTCAAAAACAAAATAATAATAATGGATTCTCTATGTCGTGCTGTATTATACTACTTATACATAAATATCCAATTTAGTTGGATTTAAGACTTAAATGAAAAAAGCAATTTAAAACATTTGAAACAAAATATAGGAGATTATCTTTATGGCTCTTGTATAGGCAAGGATTTCAGAAATCAAAAGCACAGTCTCTGAGGAAAAATTTGACTATGTTAAAATTTAGTGCTTCTTTTAATCAAAGAGATAAAACCAAGTGTAAAAAGAGAAGCCTCAAATTTGGAGAAGATAAATGTTTAACTTTTAATCACAAATGATTAGCCTACAGAATATATAAAGAGCTCCTAAAAATCAAATGGAAGAAGACGAAAGAATAATGGGCCACACTCACCCACAACAGAGGAAAAAATTCGATTTAAGTTGGGGGGAGGAGGAGTAAGGGGTTGAATGGGGACTCAGGGAGGAGGGGGAAGGGGATCAGTGTGCTCCCACTTAATGGACACAAGGTAAGGATACAGGGCACACCTTTTGGGTGTGGTACACAACTACATGAGGGACTCTACCTAACAAATGCAAATACTGTAACCTAGTTGTTTTTACCCTCACATTAACCTGAAATTTAAAAAAAAAGCAGAAAAAAAAAGAATAATAGGCAAAAGATACAGTATTTTATAGAAGATAAAATATAACTGGCTAATAAAAATATAAAAGAATGCTCAAGGAAATACAAATTAAAACCATATTGAGAGCGCTGGGCACAGTGGCTCCTACCTGTGATCCTAGCACTCTGAGAGGCCGAGCTCAGGTGGAGGCCTGAGCTCACAGGTTCAAAACCAGCCTGAGCAAGACCACATCTTTAAAATTAGCTGGGCGTTGTAGTGGGTGCCTGTAGTCCCAGCTACCCGGGAGGCTGAGGAAAGAGGATCATTTGAAGGGCTAAGTGCAGTGGTTCACACCTGTGATCCTAGCACTCTGGAAGGCCAAGGCGGGTGGATTGCTTGAGCTCACAGGTTTGAGACCAGCCTGAGCAAAAACAAAACCCAGTCTCTTAAAATAGCCAAGAGTTGTGGGAGGTGCCTGTAGTCCCAGCTACTCAGGAGGCTGAGGCAAGAGAATCACTTCAGCTCAAGATGTTGAGGTTGCTATGAGCTATGATGTCAAAGCACTCTAGTGAGAGTGACAAAGTGGGACTCTATCTCAATCATTAAATAAATAAGGCTTGGCGCCTGTAGATCAGTGGTTAGGGTGCCAGACCACATACACTGAGGCTGGCAGGTTTGAACATGGCCTGGGCCTGCTAAACAACAATGACCATATAGCTGGGCATTGTGGTGGGTGCCTGTAGTCCCCATTTCTTGGGAGTCTGAAGCAAAAGAATTGCTTAAGCCCAAGAGTTTGAAGTTGCTGTGAGCTGTGATGCCACAGCATTCCACTAAAGGCAACATAGTAAGACTCTTGTTTCAAAAATAAATAAATAAGGGTGATGCCTGTGGCTCAGTGGGTAGGGCACTGGCCCCATATACCAAGGGTGGAGGGTTCAAACCCAGCCTGGCCAAACTGCAACAAAAAATAGCCTGGCATTGTGGTGGGTGCCCGTAGTCCCAGCTACTCAGGATACTGAGGCAAGAGAATCGCCTAAGCCCGGGAGTTGGAGGTTGCTGTAAGCTGTGATGCCACGGCACTCTACCAAGGATGATAAAGTGAGACTAAGTCTCTAAAAAAAAAAAGAAAGAAATTTAAATAAATAAATAAATAATTGGGAGCTGGTCTTCAATAGATAGCTTTGTGTTCTTCACTATTTATTCAGAGGGCAAGAAAGCAGAGAAATCCTTCCTTTGTTTCTTTGCTTGCCAGCTACTGAATTGTTAACAGTTAGCAGGGGCTTTCTTGTATTTTTCTATCCTTTCTTATAGTCTCAGCTGCGGAGTCAGAAACTTCGGTTCACGTCATTGTCACGTCTGTATGAGCTATCGTCATGAGAACACAACTTAATCTTTCAGCCTCCATTTTCTCCTTTGCAAATGGGTGTGATTTTTGTCTCATAGGATTTGTAAATGTTAAAGTTGAACGAGGTAATGTGTATATTGTAACTGGTACACACTAACATCCAGTTTCCTCTCCACTCACTCCCCCTCAGAGCCCCCAGGGTGGACACACAACTATTCATTTTCTTCACTGGCCAAATCACTTTGGGAATGGCAACTTGCTGCTTTCACATTTTCAGATCTAGTTACTATTACCTTTCCTCAGTGGAATAGAAGCCTTAATTTTTACATTTCCCTCATTTCCCAATACCCATAAAGTCATCTTATACCTACTTTTTTTGAGAGAGAGAAAGAGTCTTACTTTGTCATCCTCAGTAGAGTGCCATGGCTTCACAGCTCACAGTAACCTCTAACTCTTGGTCCCAAGTGATTCTCTCGCCCCAGCCTCCCAAGTAGCTGGCACTAGGCACCCACCATAATGCCCAGCTATTTTTAGAGATGGGATCTTACTGTGGCTCAGGCCAGTCTCCAACTCATGAGCTTGGGCAATCCATCCATCTCGGCCTCCTAGAGTGCTAGGATTATAGGCGTGAGCCACTGTGCCCAGCCTTATAACTACTTTTAAAATCAATTTTATGGACTCTTGCGTTTGGCATGGATGGAAAGGGGATTGGTCAAATAAGTCAAAATAGGAGGATTTTGTTCTGTAATCTCCATATCCAGCCCTATTCCTATAGCTTCAAGGTCACTTCCAAGAAGACAGGACCTTGGGCATGTCCAGTGAATAGATGTTCTTAACGAGTATCCTTCTCTGCTGTCACTCTTAATATCTTTCTGGATGTTCCAGAGAAGCAGAGTAAAACAGATCTCTCATATTAACAAAATGATAATGACTAACAACTGTATGGTTCTTTGATTGCATATGAGGTATTTTTAATATATCCTCATTCATTAATTTGTTAAGCATTTACTGAGCTGTGCTGTGTGCCAGGTCTCTACTAGACACCAGAGTATGAATACACTGGGGAAGCACTGCCAGACCTTCAGGTGTCATCATGAATGTGACTTCTTCCCCCACTTTAGTAAGTCATTCCTCCCTTCTCTTGCCTAAGACAACAATCTGATATTTCCTATCCTGATCTCCTGCAGAGCAAGGATAGCGTCAGCTTCTGTCACCTATCTGAGGGCCTGTATACAAGACCTAGCATATTACGAGGCCCAACATAGGTCCTCGGTGAGACGGGTTGAGTGAGTGGAAGAGTGGTGGAAGGAAATGGGCTCCTGGGAAACAGGCCAAGATTCCATCACGACGTGGTGTCTTGGGTGCCAAGATAGAAAGCTGGGTTGAGAGAATTGTCTTAGTCTCTCTGTGCTGCTTTAACAGAAGACAAACTGAGTAATTTATGAAGAACAGAAATTTATTTTTTCCCCCTCCTAGAGGCTGGAAAGTCCAAGATCAAGGCACTGGGTCTGTTCTGAGAGTCTGGTCTCTGCTTCCAGGATAACATGTTGAATGCTGCTTCCTAAGGGGAGAGAGACACTATGCCCTCACCACCTCTTGCAGGAGGGCAAAAAGGGATGAACTTGCTTTGTCCAGCCCTTTTGTAAGAGATCTTAATCCCATCTAAGAGGGAGGATCCCTCATGGCCTAATCACCTCTTAAAGGCCCCACCTCTTACAACTATCTCGTCAGCAACACCTGCATTTTGGAGGAGACACATTCAAACCAGAGCAGGTATAAAAGGCAAGTATTTAATCAGACTACATGTCAGTCGGACAGTTTTACCGTCCTGTAAGAGTCCTGTCTCAGGCCAGTGCTGTCTGAGTGGCTGGGTAGATCTACTTAATTCTCAAGGACAGCGTTAGGAGGGCCATCTGCCTATCTGCCTGCAAACAGAGAGAAGCTTCATTTTCCAAAATCAGCCTGTTCATGATGAAAGAGATATTCTTGTTTCTATATGTCATACTCTTCACTGTTTACCTCTTAAACCCTTCAGGACTTGGTTAGGGGAGAGGCATGCTATTTATTGCCCCATCCTATACTTTCTTTTTTTTTAAATAAATACTTAATTCATATATTAGCTTACTCTTTTAACATGTAAATATAGACCAAGCTGATGCAATCGTATTTTAGGAAAGTACTGTTTTTTTCTTTTGAAAAAGGAAACAGAAACAAGATAAATGGCTTAAATTATCTACTTAGCATATCATTAGAAATCCCAGTCTTTGTGGCTGCCAAAAAAAGAGAGAGGAGGCGGCCCCATACACCAGAGGTGGTGGGTTCAAGCCCGGTTCTGGCTAAAAACTGCAAAAAAAAAAGAAAAAGAAAAGAAAAAAGAAAGAGAGAGTAAATGGCCAAAAAGTAATATAAACTCTTTCATTATTCTCTTCCTAAGATTCAGTATATTAGTATGAAGAAATTTAATAGATCTGAAAATAAAGATGTAAATTCCTACAGAATATAAAATATAATCAAGTCACAATGGCCAAAGGTGGAAATAACCCAAGTGCCTATCAATGGATGAATAGATAAATAGTATGATATATACACGTATGGAATATCATTGAGCCTTCAAAAAGAGGCTGATGTATGCTACAACATGGATTAACCTTGAGGACATTATGCAAAGTGAAATAAGTCAGTCACAGAAAGACAAATATTGTATGACTCTACTCATATGAAATACCTAGAATAGGCAAATTCATAGAGACAAAAAGTAGAGTGGTGGTTATCAGGAATGGGGGAGAGGAGGGCTTATAGAGGTAGTGTTTAATGCGTATAGAGTTTGTTGGATATGGATAATGCTCATGGCTGGACAATAATGTGAATATACTAAACTCCACTGAACTGTACACCTAAAAGTGGTGAAATAGTAAATGTTATATATGTTTTAACCACAAGAAATTTTTTTTTTTTTTACAGCCTGAGCAACATAACACAAGAGCCCCTCTCTATAAAAAATTCAAAAATTAGCAGGCATGGTGGCACATGCCTGTAGTCCCCACTATTTGGGAGGCTGAAGCAAGAGGATCTCTTGAGCCCAGGAGTTTGAGGTGCTGTGAGCTAGGCTGATGCCACTGTTCTGTAGCCTAGACAGTGAGACCCTGTCTCATTAAAAAAAAAAAAAGGAAATTTAGGGTGATAAATTGCACCTTAAAGACACTTCAATCTCTTTATAAAGTGCTATCTATTCTATCCAATACATGTATTGATCTCACATGTAACTCTCTCTCTGAATACTCCCACCCTGAGTAGAATGCTGTGGCATCACAGCTCACAGCAACCTCAAACTCTTGGGTTTAAGCAATTCTCTAGCCTCAGCCTCTCAAGTGGCTGGGACTACAGGCACCCGCCACAATGCCCAGCTATTTTTTTGTTGTTGTTGCAGTTGTCATTGCTTTTTAGCTGGCCCGGGCCGAGTTCGAACCCTCTAGCCTTGGTGTATGTGGCCAGTGACATAACCACAGAGCTACAGGCACTGTCCCAGGTCTCTACATTCTTTTAACATACTCTTATCTTTTTAGAGCACTTCCTTATTGTCTGGGGCCACAAGATTCTCCAAATTCACTTATTCCTGGCCCAGTCCTGGAATCAACAACTTCTCCAAGGAGCCTTAATTGTGTTTTTATTGGAAAATAACATTGGAAACTATGATGTGGTAGAATGGGCACAGTAGCTCACGCTTGTAATCCCAGCCCTCTGGGAGGTCAAGGTGAGTGGATTGCTCAAGCTCAGGAGTTCCAGATCAGTCTGAGCAAGAGTGAGACCCCATCTCCACTAAAAACAGAAAAAGTAGCCAGGTATTGTGGCGCACACCTGTAGTCCCAGCTGCGTGTCAGGCTGAGGCAGGAGGATTGCTCATACCGAAGAGTTTGAGGTTGCTGTGAGCTAGGATGCCACAACATTCTACTGAGGGCAACAAAGTAAGACTGTTCAAAAAAGAAGTAGAAGCTGTGAAATGGAAACTAGGTGGAAACTTATTTTTTTTAATTAATTTATTTTTTATTGTTGGGGATTCATTGAGGGTACAATAAGGCAGGTTACACTGATTGCACTTTTTACGTAAAGTCCCTCTTACAATTGTGTCTTGCCCCCAGAAGGTGTGGCACACACCAAGGCTCCACCCCCACTCTGCTCTTCTTCTTCTTTTTTTTTTTTTATTGTTAAATCATAGCTGTGTACATTAGTGTAATCAAGGGATACAATGTGCTGGTTTCATATACAATCTAAAATATTCTCGTCAAACTGTTCAATGTAGCCTTCATGGCATTTTCTTATTATTGTATGTAGACATTTGTATTCTGCATTTAGTAAGTTTCACCTGTACCCATTCTAAGATGCACCATAGATGTGGCCCCACCCATTACCCTCCTTCCACCCTAACCTCCCCCCTCCCTTCCCCTTCCTTGGCCCCTTCCCCATAGTCTTGTGCTATAGTTGGGTTATAGCCTTCATGTGAAAGCTATAATTTAGCTTCATAGTAGGGCTGAGTACATTGGATACTTTTTCTTTCATTCCTGAGATACTTTGCTAAGAAGAATAGGTTCGAGCACCATCCATGTAAACATGAAAGAGGTAAAGTCTCCATCTTTCTTTAAGGCTGCATAATATTCCATGGTATACATGTACCACAATTTGCTAGTTCATTCATGGGTCGATGGGTACTTGGGCTTCTTCCATGACTTAGCAATTATGAATTGGGCTGCAATAAACATTCTGGTACAGATGTCTTTGTTATATTGTGATTTTTGGTCTTCTGGGTATAAACCTAGTAAAGGAATTATGAAATGGAATAGCAGGTCTATTTTTAGGTCTCTAAGTATTCTCCAAACATCCTTCCAGAAGGAACGTATTAGTGTGCATTCCCACCAGCAGTGCAGAAATGTGCCCTTTTCTCCAAATCCATGCCAACATCTCTGGTTTTGGGATTTTGTTATGTGAGCTACTCTTACTGGGGTTAGGTGATACCTCAAAGTAGTTTTGATTTGCATTTCTCTGATGATTAAGGATGATAAGCTTTTTTTTATGTGTTTGTAGATCGTGTGTCTGTCGTCTTCTTTTTTTTTTTTTTTATTAAATCATAGCTGTGTACATTAATGTGATCATGGGGCCCCATACACTGGTTTTATAGACCATTTGACACATTTTCATCACACTGGTTAATATAGCCTTCCTGGCATTTTCTTAGTTATTGTGTTAAGACATTTACATTCTACATTTACTAAGTTTCACACATACCCTTGTAAGATGCACCGCAGGTGTAATCCCA
>CAUYPK010104131.1:0-10088 GCA_963574355.1 Loris lydekkerianus | reverse complement strand
CTCCAGTCACCTTCAGCAGTTCAGAAGTTCTCGGCACTCTGCACCTGTGTGCTTCTATGGAGGCTTCATTATGAAGGCATGGCTGGTTACATCACTGGCCATTGATGATCAACCCAATCTTAATCCCTCTTTCCTTCCCAGCAGTGAGGAGTGAAGGTGAAGGTTCAAGCCTCTAATCACTTGTCTGGTTCCTCTAAAACCAGCTCCCATGCTGAGGTTCTTCAGAAGCCCACCAAGAATCCCCTCATCCAAGGAAGGATGCACCTATCACTCAGAAAATGACACAGGAGACCTGTGTCAGGAACCAAGGTCAACGTCCAAATATGAAAACAAAAGTCCTCCCAGCACCCCTCTCTGAAAGGTTTTAGGACCTGCCTCAGGAACTGGACACAGAGACCAAATAGACATCTCTTACTGTATCACAACATCACATTCTTCTCCCTGGCTGTCATCACACCTTCAGTCAAAGTTTCATGGAGAGTCCCTTCTGCCAGTGACAGCAGAAGCTGGGACCTTGGCTTCTCTGAGCCTGAGCTTCCACACCTGAACATGGGGTTTGGCACCCCCGCCTTGCCTACCCAAGAGTCCTTATAATGTGCAGGACTTTATAAATGTGGCTGGTAAATGAGGACAATCTTCTTCCTTGGACTGCAGGTGGATTGTGCCCTTCAGGTTTGCAGTGGCTGATAATAGCCTCATTTTCTCATCTCTAGTCCTGAATACTCTGCCATTTGTTCTAGAGCACAGCCAGTGGTCCAGCAAAGGGAGCCTGGGAGGCAGCCTCTAAAATGGCCCCATGGTCCCTACCTCCCACTATTCATGACTATGTAAAGTCTTCCCCTTTCCCCCTCCCAACACATAGAAGTGATAGAGTGATGTTTCTGAGATTGGACCTGTATGACAAAGAAATAATGTTCACAGCCAACACCGTGTGAGAGAGCTCAGGAGTGGATGCTCCCCAGTCAAGACTTGAGATGAGACTACAGCCCCGGCATGACAGCAACCTCATGAGAGACCTTGAGGCAGAGACGTTCAGCTGAACTGCACTCAGATGCCTGCCACACACAAATGGTAAAATAATAATTTTTTTTAGATGCTATGCTCTGGCAGTTTTCTGAAGCACCTAGTTTATCTAAGAAGACATCATTAAGTAATACAGAAGAAAAAAGCATTTCATGTCTGATCTGAGTTTAAATCCAAGTACCAACCCTATAATAGTTGTATAGCCTTAACAGAAGACCGTGTGGGTCATCTTCTCCATAGAGCAGAGGTCGCAGTTCTGACTTCATGTTGTTGTGAGCATTGCTCTTGACAATATTCACAAAAACACTTAATTGGGTAGCTGTTACCTTGTTGTCTGTAATTAAGTGGTAACTGTTATGTTATCTTCACCTGCCAGTCTTCACAAAGCACCTAGACCTCCTTCATAGCTCTTGATTTATGGTGGCTCCTATATTTGATACCCTTTGGGCAAATCTAAAGCTCCTTTTACTTAAGTATCTGCTGGATATCTAATTCTTTACAATTTATGCTTCAATGTGTAACTCATGATGCAAACTAATATTTTGGGGGGTTTTTTTTGAGACTAAGTCTCACTCTGTCTCCCTGGGTAGAGTGTCATGGCGTCACAGCAACCTCAAACTCTTTGGACTTAAGCAATTCTCTTGCCTCAGCCTCCCAAGTAGCTGAGACTATAGGTGCCCGCCACAATGCCTGGCTATTTTTTGGTTGGAGTTGTCATTGTTGTTTAGCAGGCCCAGGCCAGGTTCGAACCTGCCAGCTCCAGCGTACATGACTGGTACCGTACTCACTGAGCTACTGGTGCCAGCAAACTAATTTCTATTCATGTATTTTGGGGCACAAACAATGGCCACCCCTTCACATAGGTCTCGTAGAGACAATTTTCTTAAAATAATAAGTCATGATAATTGGCCTTCAGTGGGATCTTATCCTACTGGGAGAGATAGACACACAAGCAAAAGTTCATACTGTAATAAAATAAGTCAAAATGGGAACATGAGGTGTTCTGGGTGTTCAGAGGCCAGACCTGCAAATTCTAGGTCTTGGAAGAGGAATAGGAGAAGATGCGAGAAAGGGGTTTGAGGCAGAAGAATGGGGTGGGTAGAGGTAAGACGATAGAGAAAAGGCACTGTGTTCTTGGAAGGACTCTAATATCACTAAGGTCTGTAGCAGAGAGAGGTCTCATAGGAGAGCGGAGGGAAGGGCCTAAGCCACTGAGGTGGTTGGGCTGGGGGACTGGATTCTAAAGAACAGATGTCGCTTTGCTTTTCAGGAGGTCTCAGTTTCAACTTCACAGAAAACAGGGGAAATTTAAGTTTTTAAATAGATGCTAGTATGTCCTAATTTCTCCAAATACTACACTATCAAGCTCTTAGCAGATATCTTGTTGGAATGCTTAGCCACTCTGGATGTGGACGAAAGTTAACATATCAGAGGATGAGGAGGAACAAGGAGGACCAATACAATCCTCTCTGCCACCAAATGTCAACACAGTGCTAGAGACATCTTATCTACCAAAGGAAAACCCAGGTAATCATTACCCAGGCAGTAAGGAAACAGCAGTAATAAATCCTACTTTACTCCTATTTGGAGGAAGGATCTTCACTTAAGTAAAAATTGATTTTCCAATGATTTTTTTTCTCCTGCTGGCCATCAGTAGAGCACTTGAACCAGCTCCAGCCCTCCCTTGTAGAGGGAGAATAATGAAGTCATTGCTGCCGCTGACAAAAGAGTGAGCCTCACGTATAGAAAACAGCTCAGCCTCCCCATTTGGGGCAAGACAGCCTTCCCTCCCATGATGCGAGGGAAAATGGCTAATTGACACAAACCAAAAATGCTGGGCCCTTTGGTGGGATATGTGGAACTCCATAGGTGTCAAAGGTGCTCTCAAAACCTGAGGGCAGTGGCAGAACCCTTTGTGTCTGAGCTACCTAAGTGCCATCAGGTGCCTCTACACAGGTGACATGGAGACACAGGAGGCATGACAAAGCAGGGAGAAGTGGATGAAAAATGCTGTTAATATGACTTGTCATGAGACACTCCCCAGTCTGCTTGCTGATGGCACAGGCAGCCACGAGATTCGGCTGTGGGTGTCTGTGCTGACGGATGGGTAGACAGGAGAACTGCCAAAAAGTCTAGAGATGCTGGCTGTATATACATTAGACAGGGCCGCTCAAATGGACAGAACTGAGGCAATTCAGATTGAATTTTGAGAAACAGACAGACAGTAAAACATTTTGACTGGACTCAGGCACCTTTTAGCCACAAGTGGGACCTGCAAGATGCAGATGGATGTTACAGGTTATGTATTTGCACCACCCCTAAAATGCATCTATTTCAGGTCTAACCTCCAAGGGGACCATCATCAAAGATGGGACTCCACAGAAGTAATTGAAGTTAATGAAGTTAAAAGAGTAGGGATTTTTAGTGCCCTTATAAGTAGAGGGCCCAGAGAACTTGCTCTCTCACGCTCTTCTTCCACTCCTTGTATATGAACGAGAAGAAGGCCATGTGAGGATGTATCAAAAAGGTGGACATCTGCGAGCCAGGAGAGGCCCTGCCAGAAACCAAGTCAGCCAGAACTGTGATATTAGACTGCTGTCTTCCAGAACCGTGGGAAAGCAAGTTTCTGTTGGTCAAGCCACCCAGTATTTTGTTATGGTGGCCCAAGATAACTGACACAGTGTGAGTCATGCAGGGTGGTTCCCATGGGCCTTTAGGGGCAACTGTAGTAAAGATTTGAATTATTTGACAATTATTTTTGGAAATTATATGTGTTTTCCTTTTCTATTTTATTTAAAAAAAAAAAAAAAAAAAAAAAAAAAAGTTTCTTTTTTGTCTGGATGTGTCCCCAGGCTGAGACACGACTAAACCAGCAGAGCTTTGTGTGGGGTCTGTTAGCAAAAACAAAGCACCACGACCAGCTCATGACTTGCCACCCCTGACAATGCTCCATGCACATCTTAAACAGTTATTTTTTCTTCCTGAGTCTCTTTCACCTTTCAGGCAGACTTGCCAAATTTTCTCCTTCTTGGGTCAGTGTTTCTTCCCCCAAATCTCTTTTCTAAGGGACCTGGGATTGTACCTTCTTGAGCAGTGCTATTAGTAGTTACTTAAGATATAGTATTGAATATATCAGCTCATTCTAGACAGAACTGCTCGCTCTCAATCTCAAAATGAATGCCACCTCTTTAAAATAGACCTTCACTAAGCACCCCTCCCCGTGTAAATCAACTCACCCCCAACTCTATTCTCCCTCATGGAGCTCGGCTTTTGTCCTTCTTGAGAAGAGTCATCACAAGTCATATTCTTATTTGTGTATTTATTTACTTAATGATCCTCTTCTCCATTAGAGTTTGTGACTGCAAGGTCATGATTATTTTGTACACCACTGTATACCCAACACCTGTCAATGTATGTAGCCAACTAGATAGATAGATAGATAGATAGATAGATAGATAGATAGATAGATAGATAGAGTGGGAAAAAAAAACCCAACTTTTGGATGAATTAAGAAAGGGAAATACAATTCCTTCTCTCCCAGAGTCTATGGCCTCTCATGGAACCTAGACTTATCAACATATTCTTGTGTTCCATGATAATTGAAACAGAAAACAGGGTGCTGGGGAAGAACATTCCAATCCTAGGGTTTATCCAGAAAAATGTCTACTCTCTGTGTCAAGTGCACAGGTATCTTGGTTCATTGCTGCTACACTTGCCCACTAACCTAATTCAGAGGATGGATGGAAACCACAGACTCACAAGCTCAGTGATTTTCAACCACTGGTGTGCCATGAGAGGACCTTAAGTATGCTGCAAACAATTTTAAAGCAAAAACTAAAATTAAAACATTAATTACATTATTTTCAAAAAAAAAAAAAAATTAAAACATTAAGTCATTTTCAAGAGAAGTTGAAAACAGGGTAAGTATATTCTTTTTTCTTTCTTTCTTTCTTTTTTTTTATCAACATAATTTAAGTGTGCTTGGAAGTTTAACTATGGGTTCAAGTGTACCATGAGATAAAGAAGGTTGAAAACCCTCCATTAGCTGTTCCCTCAGAAGCCCCTGATCACCCACAAAAGGCTGATTTAGCACTATAACTCACAAATAATTAATTTTTTATCACATTTCATGTCCTTCATGAAAAGATGCCAAACCGAATACCAGTCGTGGCTGCTCCTCTAAGAAAGGCGCAGGGATCTAACAAAGAACCTCAGCACTCAGAACATTTAACCACTAAGGTAGAGTGGCAAGAGGAAAGAAAAACACTCCAAGAATACTACCATGACTGCTGTTCCCCAGTAGAACCGGCCATTTACCAAGTGTTTCCAGTGGCCAGTCACTAAATACTTGGAATGCCACATGGTGGCGGCTAGCTAAAGCAGTTACTATGGTGAGTCTCATTTACCAGGTGAAAGACAAGGGACTTTTTCAACATCTTGTCACTAATAAATCTCTGGGTCAGAATTTGAACCCAAGTCAGCCTGGCCCTAATGCTTTCGTTCTTAACTGAGCCCTCACTATGCCAGGCACTGTGAATGGTGCTTCGTGTTAACTGTGTCAGTTGACTTTGAAACAGCTCGATCAATTCTCCATTATTAGTCTTTAGAAATGTCAGTGGACTGACCCCAGGACACGGTCTCTTCCTTCCAATAAACACCTGTCTGGGTGGCAGAGGCTGGGCTAATCAATGCTAAAGAAATGACAGAAAAGTCACTTGCTTGGATAGTGGGTACCCTGTGTTAGATATGCAAAGGGTGGGATACAGGGGTTTAAAGAAGTTGACAAATTCCCCCCTGAACTCTATTAGAAGATTTTGATTCTTTGTTTCATTTATATCTATTTCTAAAGTAATGGAGTTTCTGATGAAAAATTAAAATACAGAAAAGTATAAAACAATAAAATGAAAGTAGCTCATTGTTCTACACACAGAAATACTCGTTCTTCATTTTTGGTGGATTTCTTTCCAACACACAGTAGACCCTCCATAGTTGACCACCTCCCTACATTGACCACCCCCTTAAGTTGACAGTTGACCACCTCCCTACACTGACCACCCCCTTAAGTTGACTAATTTTCATGGACTGGAGATGCACCCCTCATGTACTTATCAGTACAGTAGGCCTAGTTCCTTACGATGTCCAACCTTACAGGGTGACCAGGTTGTTACGGACCCTTGGGTGGTCAACTTACAGAGGTTCCACTGTATCTTCTTTCAGCAATGTGTCTGGGTCTATTTTTGCAGATTTGGTATAATGAGCTATGTGAATATTTCTATCTTGTTTATTTTTTCACCTTACATTAAATCTAGTCTAATTTCTCTGCTATCAAAGTTACTAAATGCAGAACATAAATGTCTGAACACAATAACTAAGAAAATGCCATGAAGGCTATGTTAACCAGTTCGATGATAATATTTCAAATTGTATATAAAACCAGCACATTGTACCCCATGATTGCATTAATGTATGCAGCTATGATTACATTAAAAAATTCCTAGAGACTGGTATTTTAATAAGTCAGTCAAATTATTCTCCTTAGATACATGTATTTAATCATTCTCCTTTTGTGAGAGAGTTAATCTGTTTTGAGGCATTCTCAAATATAAACACAGCTCAGGTTATCTTCCCACAGATGGGCTTATTGGTTCAAACTATATGTGTTTAAGGTTCTTGGCAAATGGTGTAGAGTTGATTTCTAAGATGTTCTACTCATTGATATTATGTGGCACACTTGTGTCAGTTCACCTTTGCCATAATTTCTTATGATGATTATTACATTATTATTTTACTTTGCCAATTTAATAGGTATGAAAAAGAATCTAACTGCTTTAATTTGCATTGTTTTGAAATATTTTTATTTTCCTTTGTCCAATTATGTTTCCTCTGCAGAAAAAAAAATGTTTATTAATGTTCTTTGTTTAGTTTTTAATTATATTTAATGTTTTCTTGTAGGGAGGTTTTATTTATATTTATATATACACACATATATATATTTAAAGATAAAACATTTACCAGCATGAATATTTTCCTAATTCACAATTTTCTACTTGATCATTTATCCAAATCTCTCTAACAATCTCTTTCTTTCCATTATTCTTTCTTTCTTTGTTTTAGAAATTCTATTTCCTTTTAGGGACTAAAAAAAATTTGGCCATATTTTATTTGTGACTTTGTGTTTTATTTATTATAACATATAATATTGCAATACACCTGGAATTTGCTTAGGTGTACGATATGAGGAAAAGTTTAATTATATATTAATGTTTCATTATTTTATTTAACAAGCCATCTAAATCAATTTGAGATTTCCCCTAGGACAATTTATGAATACTCCTTTCTTCTATTTTCTTTTATTTCAAGGAAAAGGCAGAATTCACTCTGGAATTTGACACACACATGAGATAAGGATGGAGAATAAGAGCAGAGAAGGGAAAACAAGCATGCGGTGTCTAGAGCTACTAAGAAGTCCAGACTATCAAGGTCAGTGAATGTGTCCCTGGAATTTGATGAGGATGACTAGGGAGAAGCAAGGAGTTCAATCCTCACCCTTTAAGCATAAGAAGCTATGAGAGGGGCGGCACCTGTGGCTCAAAGGAGTAGGGCCCTGGGCCCCATATGCCAGAGGTAGTGGGTTCAAACCCAGCCCCGGCCAAAAACTGCAAAAAAAAAAAAAAAAAAAAAAAGAAGCAATGAGAGATTTTGCAAAGGAGTTACTGAAAAAACTAAGGCATTTAGGAAAATGAGTTTGGCAGAGGACCTGGGAGAAATGGAGACAGGGTGCCCACTTATCCCAGTGGCTGCTGAGGCCTTCAGCTTGGGAACCAGACAGCTCCACCCTCTCCCCATCTCCACTTGCTCCCCCGCTTCTTCTGGTCCACCCTCAAAAGCATGTTCCCCCAGAAATGACCTGTCTCCTGGAGGCCTAGTGCCCATTCCCAGGACTGGCCAGTACAGCAAGGGACACTAAACACAAGTTCTAGATTGGGTTTCAGAAGCTAGCCTGGACTAAGCCAGGGGTTCACTCAGATCTTGATGAAATAGAGTTGAAGCAATGAACATAAATGGTGGTCAAGGAGGAAAGCCAGAGCTCAGAGACAGTCTCATCTAGTTTTGAAGGTGCCATTCTGTGGGTCCCCCAGAAGCCTATCTTGAGATAAAGTAGTTTATTCAGGAAGAAACCCCAGGAAACACCAGTATGGAGGTAGGGCAGTAACGGGGAAAGAAGCAGTCTAGAGTGGGTGCTGACTGGGGGTAAGGAGAGCTTATCAGGGAGTCTCCACTAAGGCCGAGACAGCTAAATATTTTGTCACTGTTTGAGATCAGCTGGGGTGAGGGAGACCTTAATTCCACAGCTCCCCCAGCTTTTAAGTCCTACAGGCAGAGCTGGGCCACTGCAGCAGCTCTCAGGCAAAGATGCACAGCTGCTGGCAGGTGGAAATCTGGGACCTGAGGAAACCAAACAAATAAGGCCCAGGAAGAATGGGTGGGCCCCTGACAGCACCTGCTATGGCAGTAAAGTTGAAGGTAGAAAACTGTGTCAGTTCAGAGGAGCTGCAGAAATCAGGAACATCTTGGCACATGGGGTCCAAAGTGTGTGTGAACATCTCGGTCAATGGCTTAGAAAGCAACTCGTAAGCCAAAAAAATATGCTATGAATTTAGTCTTAAATGAGTATTAGGGTATATTCCCTAATGGCATGTAGGTGTGTAGTATTAATATATATAAATGTATGCTGTACATATACATACACATATATACACTCACACCTTTATATATTGGTAATGTTAATATATATCGTTTATCCATGTAATATATAATGATATTATGTGAATAATGTCAACATTATGTAATGAATATAGGTTAATAGACAGACAGACCAGACAGGACATGTGAGGATACCACACTTCAGGTATCCTACAGATGGAGCTGGCCAGAGACAGTCAGAGAGCCCTTACCCTGGGAGGTCACCCCCCTGAGGACAGCAACTGTGCTGGTATCTGGGCTTTACCTCATTCAGTGAAATCCAGAGACACTGAGCTTCCCTTTGAAAGGCTGTTGGAGATACTTCTCTTTGCTCCTATTCTTTTTCCTTTTTGAAATACACTGCGTTTCCTTCATAGTTTTACCTTGAATATTAATTTGATAAGTTCACCTATATTGGATTTATCCCGATGATCCATTACTCCCTTTCTTATTTCAAACTGATTTTTTCAGACCGATTGGTTAGAAAGGGAGCTGACTTTGGTTATCATGAAGGGGGAGGGCATCCAAAATGACCATTTGTAGGGCAACCCAGTATGAAGGGGGCGAAAGCTGGCCCAAGAACATCTTTGAATAGCCACAAGGTCAGTCCTGCATCATTGCCACAAAGTGGGCGCCCCTGTCTGTTTCCTTCATTTACATATTTCCAATCCATAGGCTTGTATGGACCAATGATGATCTAGCCAAGTTGGGACCAACCTGTAGCAGAGATGGGAGTTTTGCTCCTTGTGACTAAACCACCCCCCCCCCAAAAAAAAAAAAAAAAAAAAAAAAAAAAAAAAAAAACCCTGAATGTTGAAATACTGTTAAAATCCTAATCTTGACTCACGAATTGTAATTAGGTGGCTCCAAGCTTCTTTGCAAATAAATGCCAGGTTGAGGAATCCAGTACAGAAGGAGCTGGGAGGTCAGGCTTGGTCCTATGCCACCTTCTCCCAGGCATTAGAACTTTCTGACTTCCCTTTTTGTTTGACAAAGAGGACAAAAATAATATATAAGAAATAGGAAAAAATTCACGCACAGAACACAGCACAGAACACTTGACCTCTGGTCACCAAAATGTGGGTGGGCATTTCCTTACACACCAAGCAATTCTCTAGCAAACACCAATTGGATGGTCCTACAATCCAGTCTCTTTTTGTCCTGTCTACTTGGACATAGCATCAGGTCCCACAGGTTGAGCCCCAGACCCACAAGACTACCACCCACTTCAGATGCCAGTCACAAGCCCCAGATGGCTTTCCCTGTGCTTCTGACCCAACAACAAATCAAGGGTTCCTCCAACCCCTTCCTCAAGCTCAATT
>CAUYPK010104129.1:0-85608 GCA_963574355.1 Loris lydekkerianus | reverse complement strand
AAGTGTGATTAATAGCATCAGAGAGATGCAAGAGGAAATTAGAAATATAAAAGATTACCACCCAGAAGTCTCAAATATTAAAAATTCAATAGACAAGCTGAACAGTGGGATGGATGTACTTGAAGAAAGATTGAACAGTCTAGAAGATCAAATCGAGGAGTTCTCTCAGGACACCATACAAATGACAAAACAGATAATAAGTAAAGAGAGATTAAGAGATATAGAGGATAGATCCAGAAGCTCTAACATTCGTTTGATAGGAATTCCAGAAAAGAATAACAACGAGAATGCTGCAGAGGACGTAATTAAGGAAATAATTGATGAAAACTTTCCAGAGTTAAAGAAAGAGTCAACTCTTGAGATCGTCAGTGCTTCCCGAATACCCAGTAGGATTGACAAGAGGAAACTCACTCCTAGGCACATCTTAGTAAAATTTTACAATTCCAGCGATAAAGAGAGAATCTTAAGGGCCGCCAGAGAGAGGAAAGAAATAACCTATCGTGGAACGAGAATCAGACTGACGGCAGATTTATCTCTGGATACCCTGGATGCTAGAAGCAGATGGAGTGTGGTCATAAAAGTCCTGCAGGATAAAGGCTTTAACCCTAGAATTCTATATCCAGCCAAATTGGCATTTGATTTTCAGGGTAAGACAAAAACATTTCTTGATATCGAAGAATTTAGGAAGTCTATTTCTCACATACCCTCTTTGAAAGAATTACTGGAAAATATATTTTAGCAACATAGGGTACATGCTTTCCTCCCACCAACATTAGTACTTTGGGATGGAGGGAAAGAAGGTTACAGATACTACTTAAATGTTGGTGAAATTTTTAAAAAATAGACTGCTCTGAAGGTAGTTTTTTTTTGGTAGTGAGTTACTGCGATGATTGGTCAGTGGATTAGAATGCCTTGTTACTTCCCTCCTCACTACTGCATCTACTAGTCTTAGTGACAATTAATAGTAACCATCTGAGCTTGTATAGGAGAAAACTTTTTATACCAGTGGGGAGATGGGAATCTGTCAATGGAACTTGTCAAGGCAGGGGATGGCCAGAGAAGTGCTTGGAATGGGGTGGCAGGATAAGTCAAATTAGAAAAGCTGGAAAAGCAGAACTCTTCGAAAGGACATTTCACAAATGTTATTGTTTATCATGATGTGAATCTTGAAGTTTTATATTAAATCTTTTCCTTTGAATACTGTATGTTTCATTTGCTTATTTATTTAAGATAGAGTCTCACTATGTTGTCCTTGGTTGAGTGCCATGGTGTTACAACTCACAGCAACCTCAAACTCCTGGGCTCAAGTGATTCTCTTGCCTCCAGCCTCCCAAGTAGCTGGGATGACAGGCACCTGCCACAATACCCAGCTATTTTTTTGTTGTTGCAGTTGTTTTAGCTGGCCCAGGCCGAGCTCGAACCCTCCAGCTTTGGTGTACGTGGCTGATACCCTACTCACTGAGCTATGGACGCCAAGCCTGCTTAATTATTTTAGAGACCAGGCCTCAAATTGTTGGAGTGCAGTGGCACAATGACAGCTCCCTCTAAATGCACACTCCTGGGCTCAGATGATCCTCCTAGCCAGGTGTGGAGGCTGATGCCTGTAATCCCAGCACTCTGGGAAGCCGAGGTGGATGGATCATCTGACGTCAAAGACTTCATCTCTAAAAATAGCTGAGTGGGGGCAGTGCCTATGACTCAAAGAGGTAGGGTGCTGGCCCCATATGCCGGAGGTGGTGGGTTCAAAGCCAGCCCCAGCCAAAAAAAAATTGCAAAAAAAAAAATAGCTGGGTGTTGTGGTGGGCACCTGTAGTCCCAGGAACTTGGGAGGCTGAGACAAGAGAATTGCTATTACATATATTCTGAAATACTTTGCCATTATAGAGTATAATTTTTTTGCAGTTTTTGGCTGGGGCTGGGTTTGAACCTGCCACCCCTAGTACATAGGGCCGGTGCCCTACTCCTTAAGCCACAGGTGCCGCCCCAATAATTTACATTTTATTGCATAAACTCATCTATGGAAAAATCAAATCTTTTATCTAATATATAACACTAACTTTTTTTTTTTTTTTTTTTAGATGGAGGCTTACTTTGTCACCCTTGGTAGTGTGCTCTGGCATCATAGCTCACAGCAACCTCAAACTCTTGGACTCAAACAATTCTCTTGCCTCAGACTCCTGAGTAGCTGGGGCTACAGGTGCCTACCACTACGCCCAGCTATTTTTAGAGACGAGATCTCACTCTTAACCCAGGCTGGTCTCAAACCTGTGAGCTCAGGCAATCCACCCATCTCCACCCCCCAGAGTGCTAGGATTCCAGGTGCAACCTCTTCATTTTGTTTAAGTTGATGCTTGGTTGCTGGAGAAGCAGTTCTCTGGGGAAGATGTGGAGAGAGGGGCCAGCATTTACGAGTGGATCTGAAGGCCCCTACTGCCCTTGAACTCTCCTTCATCCAAATATTACCCTTTCCAACGGGGCTCTCACAAAACTTTAATTTCTTGGACCCACCCCAACTTTCAAGAGGTTGAAGGAGGATCCTGAACAGAGCCTGCCCCTCCTCTTCTAGCCAGATTCTCGGAATTTCCACTCTGGAACCTACTCATAGCAATTTCAGGCATCTATTACCCACTTAACCTCCGAGGATAGATGGCTGGTATGGGTGTCCCTAGGCCCTTAAGTGTGGCCAAGGGGTGGCTGAGTGTGGTTGCTTGGGGAGAGGTGTGGACAAGTTTGAATGTTCACCATGTATGAATGAGGACCCTCGAACTTTGAGAATGAGCTGGGGCTGGACGGTGGGGCGCTGTGGCCAGAGCTGGCTTCTCTGTCTGCATATTCTCTGGAACTCTTGAAAAGTCTAAACACTAGACTGGAGCCTGGTGGTCTAGGTCCTCATGAAAGGAGTATCTGTAGTAGTTTATTCAGTTTGTAGGGGGTTTTTTTTGCATTTTTCAGCCAGGTTTGGGTTTGAACCCACCACCTCTGGTATATGGGGCTGGCACCCTACTCCTTTGAGCCACAGGCACCACCCCTGTAGTTTTTTTTTTTTTTTTTTTTTGTAGAGACAGTCTCACTTTATCACCCGCGGTAGGTGCTGTGGCATCAGCTCACAGCAACCTCCAACTCCTGGGCCTAGGCAATTCTCTTGCCTCAGCCTCTTGAGTAACTGGGACTATAGGCGCACGCCACAACACCTGGCTATTTTTTTGTTGTTGCAGTTTGGCCGGTTTGAACCTTCCACCCTCAGTACATGGGGCCGGGCCCTACCCAGTGAACCACAGACACCACCCCAGTTTGTAGTTTTTAAATGTTTAGAAGGATGGGCTCCATTGGTTGCTCCAGAGTTAGGAGAGCCTGTCTGATATGCTGGAACTAGGGAGGATTGAGGTATTTCAGAACAATATTGAGGTATTTCAGAACAGACAATCCTTGTCTGTTCTGAACAAAACCATGCTCAGACCTGGGTGGTGAATTCACTCCGCCCCCCCACCAAGATATTTTTTATAAATTTTTGAATTTTGTAAATTTATTTTAAAATGTTAATGGGATTAAATGAGAAAACAGACATCAGGCAGGATGACAAAAGAAGTAGTTAAAATCGGTGGTGCCTGTGGCTCAGTAGGTGGGGCACCGCCCCTATACACAGAGGGCGGTGGGTTCAAACCTGGCCCTGGCCAAACTGCAACAAAAAAATAGCCAGGGCGTGGTGCCTGTAGCTCAAGCAGCTAAGGTGCCAGCCACAAACACCAGAGCTGGCGGGTTCGAATCCAGCCTGGGCCTGCCAAACAATGACAACTACAACCAAAAAATAGCTGGGCATTGTGGCAGGCACCTGTGGTCCCAGCTACTTGGGAGGTTGAAACAAGAGAATCCCTTAAGCCCAGAAGTTGGAGGTTGCTGTGAGCTGTGATGCCACCGCTCTCTACTCAGGGCAATAAGTGAGACTCTGTCTCTACCAAAAAAAAAAAAATAGTTAAAATCTGGGAAAGAGGCTGGATACGGTGGCTCACTCCTCTAGTCTTGGCTACAAAACAAAGGCCAGGCCTGTGCCTGCAGCCAGGAGCTGGAGGCTGCGCTGAGCAAGACCTTTCTCAAAAGTTTAAGGGGAAAAATAAGAGTCCTTAAAAAGGTACAAACTATTAACAGCTGTTTATATATTTAATCAAATTTAAGATACAGACAAATCCTTTTGACTTATTTTTTGTGTGTATGTGTGAGATGGGGTTTCACTCTTTCTCAGGTTGGTCTTTCTTTTTTTTCTTTTTTTTTTTGCAGTTTTGGTCAGGGCTGAGTTTGAACCCGCCACCTCCAGCATATGGGGCCAGCACCCTACTCTTTGAGCCACAGGCACTGCCCTCTCAGGTTGGTCTTGAACTCCTGACCTCAAACAGTCCTCTGGCCTCAGCCTCCTAGAGTGTTAGGATTTTTATTTGTGTATTTTGAGACAGAGTCTCATTTTGTCAACCCTTGGTAGAGAACCATGGCTTCATACCTCACAGCAAGCTCAGACTTCTTGGGCTCAAGCGATTCCCTTGGCTCAGCCTCCCAAGTAGCTGGGACTACAGACTCCCGCCACAACACCTGGTTATTTTAGAGATGGGGTCTCGCTTTGGCTCAGACTGGTGTAGAATTGAGGTGATCTGCCCACCTGAGCCTCCCAGAGTGCTAGAAGTACAGGTGTGAGCCACCAGGCCTGGCCTATTTATTTCAGCGAGTCACTCTCTCACTCTAGGCAGAGTGTCCTGGCATCATAGCTCACAGCAACTCAGTCTCAGGCTCAAGAGATCCTGTTGCCTCAGCCTCCCAAGTGGGTGGAACTACGGGTACCCACCAAGATGCTGGGCTAGTTTTATACTATTTTTCGTGGAGATGAGGGTCTTCTTGCTCAGGCTCCTGAGCTGAAGGGATCCACCTGTCTTGGCCTCCCAGACTGCCTGGCCCCCTTTTTACTTAGAGAAAGAATAAAAGCAAAGGTTGAGGCTCCAATATTAAGAGGACAAAAAGGTGAGCCGAAATGGAAGCAGCACAGTCCCAGTTACTCAGGAGGCTGAGGCAGGAGGATCGAATTGGAGGTTGCTGTGAGCTATGCCTCCACAGCCTCTACCCACAGCAAGGCGACAGGGAGACTGTCTCAAAACAAAAAAAGCATCCTGCTTTGTTGGGGCTCAGTTCTTTTCTCAGAGCCACAGGTTGGCTGACTAACAGGGTTTAGGCTAACAGGAAAGAAGTCTCGGCCAGTTCAGTGGTTCACACCTGTAATCCCAGCACTCTGGGAGGCCGAGTTGGGTAGATTGCCTTAGCAGCCTGAGCAAAACCTTCGTCTCTAAAAATAGCCAGGTGTTGTGGTGGGCGCCTGTAGTACCAGCTACATGGGAGGCTGAGGCAAGAGAATCACTTAAGCCCAAGAATGAATATGACACCATGGCAGTCTACCTTACTAAGGACAACAAAGTGAGACTCTGTCTCAAAAAAAAAGGGAAGGTGGTGGTACAGAACTTTGGGGAAGAAGGGTTAAGTTGCTGGTTAAGTCTTTTGGGGTATTTTTGGAGACAGAGTCTCACTATGTTGTTCCAGCCTAGAGTGCCATCTCATCATAGCTCCCAACAATCTCAAACTCCCAGGTTCAAGTGATCCCTCTGCCTCAGCCTCCCAAGTAGCTGGGACTACAGGTGCCCACCACGCCAGGCTAATTTTTTCTATTTTTAGAAAAAATGTGGTCTTGTTCATGCTCAGGCTGGTCTCAAACTCCTGAGCTCAGGGGATCCACCTGCCTTGACCTCCCAGAGTGCTGGGATTACAGGTGTGAGCCACCATACCAAACCAAATTAGAGAATTTCTTTTCTTTCTTTTTTTTTTTTTTTGGTACAGAGTCTCACTTTATCACCCTTGGTAGAGTGCTATGGCCCCACACAGCTCACAGAAACCTCCAACTCCTGGACCCAGGAGATTCTCTTGCCTCAGCCTTCTGAGTAGCTGGGACCACAGGTACCCACCATAACGCTCAGCTATTTTTTTGTTGCAGTTTGGCCGGGGCCGGGTTTGAACCCGCCACCCTGGGTATATGGGGCTGGCACCCTACCCACTGAGCCACAGGTGCCGCCTCAAATTAGAGAAATTTTCATTTTAAAAATTGTATGCACTGGCTCAGCACCCATGGCACAATGGTTATGGCACCAGCCACATATACCAGGGGTGGTGAGTTCAAACCCGGCCCGGGCCAGCTAAATGTCAACTGCAACAACAACAACAAAAATGCCTGGCAATGTGGCAGGAGCCTATAGTCCCCGCTACTTGGAAGGCTGAGGCAAGAAAATCGCATAAGCCTAAGAGTTTGAGGTTGCTGTGAGCTATGACGCCAGGCACTCTACCAAGGGCAACATAATAAGACTCTGCCTTAAAAAAAAAAAAAAAAAAAAGTTGTATGCACTAAAGAGACAGCCAAAACAAATTTAAAATTATGTCGAGGCAGCTTTTTTTTTTTTTTTTTTTTTTGAGACAGAGTCTCACTGTGTCACCCTCGGTAGAGTGCTGTGGCATCACAGCTCACAGCAACCTCAAACTCCTGGGCTTAAGGGATTCTCCTGCCTCAGCCTCCCAAGCAGCTGGGACTACAACGCCTGGCCATTTTTTGGTTGTAGTTCTCATTGTTGTTTGGCAGGCCTGGGCTGGATTCGAACCCACCAGCTCCGGTGTAGGTGGCTGGCACATTAGCCTCTTGAGCTACAGGCGCTGATCCTCAAGGCAACATTTTAAAGAACCTCTTTGCCACTTCCTACAGGCTGGGCTGTAGGCAGGCAGCTGGAGGGCCACACTGGGTTACTGGCGGTCCTCTGCAGACAGCAGAACACTGCCTGGCCCGTCTGAAATGCTATCTGAGGTCTAGGTGGGCCCCAACCTGGCAAGCTGCTCAGATGGGATGTGAAGTCAGGTGGCCCCAGGAAAAGACACTGAGCCAAGGTGTCTAACATTGACGAGCTATCAGGTTCCCTGACAGCTCTTAACGTATACCTGCACTCTCAAATTTAGTTTCTCCAAATTTCACATTTAAAAAATTCTAAATGCATGAGGTTTTTTGTTCTTTTTCTTTTTTTTTTCCTGAGACAAGAGTCTCACTCTGTCACCCTGGATAGAGTGCTGTGGTATCATCATAGCTCACAGCAACCTCAAACGCTTTGGCTCAAGAGATCTTGATGTAGAAACCGTGGTATTGGTCTTGTTTAGGCTGCTCTTAAACTCCTGGCCTTAAGAATGCTCCCACCTTGACTTCCCAAAGTGCTAAAGGCCTCCCAAGGCCCCTTTCTTGCCTTTGAGGTATGTATTCTTAAAATATTTAAATGACCAGGCTCGGTGCCCGTAGTTCAGCAGCTAGGGTGCCAGCCACCATACACTGGGGCTGGCAGATTTGAACCCAGGCCAGGCTTGCCAAACAAGGACAACTACAACCAAAAAATAGCTGGGGGTTGTGGTGAGCGCCTGTAGTCCCAGGTACTTGGGAGGCTGAGGCAAGAGAATGGCTTAAGCCCAAGAGTTTGAGGTTGCTGTGAGCTGTGATGGCACAGCACTCTACCAAGGGCAATATAGTGAGACTCTGTCTCATATATATATATTTTTTTTTTAATTTTTTTTTTTTTTGCAAAGCATGGTGACTCAAGCCTGTAATCCTAGCACCCTGAGAGGCTTAAGTGGGTCTATTGCTTGAACTTAGGAGTTCAAAGCCCGCCTGAGAAAGAGCAAGACCCCAGTCTTTACTAAAAAAAAAAAAGAAGAAATTTACTGGGCATTGTGGCAGGTACATGTAGTCCCAACTACTTAGGAGGCTGAGGCAGGAGGATTGGTTCAGCCTGGGAATTTAAGGTTGCTGTGAGCTAGTCTGATACCATGCATTCTTTCCTGGGCAATGGAATAAGACTCTGTCTCAAAAAAAAAAAATATTTTTAATAAAATACTTTCATATAGCCATGTGCAGTGGCTCACGCCTGTAATCCCATCACTTGGGAGGCCAAGGCAGGTGGATTGCCTGAGCTTACAGGTTCGAGAACAGCCTTAGCCAGAGCAAAACCTCATCTCTAAAAACAGCTGGGCATTGTGGCAGGTGCCTGTAGTCCCAGCTACTTGGGAGGCTGAGACAAGAGAATTGCTTAAGCCCAGGAGTTTGAGGTTTCTGTGAGCTGTGACACTACGGCACTCTACCCAGAGTGACAGAGTGAGACTGTCTCAAAAAAAAAAAAAAAAAAAAAATGTTCTGCCAATATCTGCCAATATAGAAAGATAAACTCTTTGGGATTAGAGTTTGGGGAGAGAATTTTCTTTCTTTTTATTCTTTTATAGATGGAGGTGTTCTTGCTCAACTCAGACTGGTCTCACAACTCCTGAGCTCAAGGGATCCTTCCTCCTCGGCCTCCCACAATACTAGGGTTACAGGTGTGAGAGCCACCATGATCCACCCCTTAGATTTATAAATTCAAGTTTTGTGGGTTTTTTTTTTTTTAAATACAATGCTCAAGTATTTTATTATTATTATTTTATTTTTATTTGTGTGTGTGTGTGTGTGTGTGTGTGTGTGTGTGTGTGTGTGTGTGTATGTTTTTTGGCCAGGGCTGGGTTTGAACCCACCACCTCCGGCATATGGGGCTGGTGCCCTACTCCTTTGAGCCACAGGCGCCACCCCAAGTTTTGTGTTTTCTTAATCATTAACTTCTGATTTTAACTTTATTGCTTTTTTTTTTTTTCCCTGGAGACAGAGTGTATGTCACCCTTGGTAGAGTGCTGTGGCATGACAGCTCACAGCAACCTCCAACTCTTGGGCTTAAGCAATTCTCATGCCTCATCCTCCCAAGTAGCTGGGACTACAGGTGCCCACCACAATGCCCGGCTATTTTTTGTTGTTATTGTTGCAGTTGTCATTGTTGTTTTAGCAGGCCCGGGCCGGGTTGGAACCCGCCAGCCTCGGTGTATATGGCTGGCGCCCTACCCACTGAGCTACGGGCGCTGCCAGTGCCCAGCTAGTTTTAGAGACAAGGTCTCACTCTGGCTCAGGTTGGTCTTGAACTCCTGAACTCAAGCAATCCACCCCTCTTGGCCTCCCAAAGTGTTGGAATTACAGGCTTGAGCCACTGTGCCTGGCCTTATTGTTTTCCTGTATTTCCTTTGGGTTGACGATATTGTTTTTCTAACTCGTTTTTAGACCAGATAACGAGCTTCAAGCGTTTCTTTTAACTTCTTAAATAAGGTGAGTCTTTTAAACAGTGTTTTCCTTCTACTGGCAACCGACTCAGAATTTTCCTCTGAGGGCGTGGAGATGGGCTCCCGTGCGCCACCTGTTGACTTTCCAGGATATCACACCCAGTGGATATGATCTTTTGGCATTTACTTAATTTTCAATATATTTTTGCCCAAAGACCAGAAAAGAATTCTGGGTGAGATCACAGCAGGCAGACCCTGGCCATGAAAAGATCAAATGTCATCTGAGAATTGACACAATATAAGCCAATTCTCAGAGCCAAGGAAGAGTTAGAGCATTGTGCAGCTGAGGGCACTAAGTGGCATAGTGCTGGATGTTTGGAAATGGGGAACGAAGCCCCACCACACTGGGGCATGAAACTAAAGCTGGGGTTGAGAGAGTTTCTGTGGTGTAGGTGGGAGCTGCTCCTGGGTTTATGTAGGGCAGGATGCCATGAGCTCAGACGGGATTCAGCCAGTGCCAGCAGATGTCAGATGTAGTGGGCACAGGACTCCTGCACGGTCAGAACTCAGAGTCAGCCAAGATGGATGGAGCTCAGGAGAGGTCAGGGCACAGATGTGGACCTTGTTTGGATGAAGGTAGTCACAGGAGTCCAGGGTGGGGGGAGGTAGAAAAAGAGAAGAAAAGAGGATGAAACCTTTTAAAGAGTTTCAAAGAGCCTGAGATCTACCAGCGGGAGCAGGACCAGGCCAAGCCACAGGAAGTCCCAAAGTCCGCGTGGAGAAGACAGGGAAGGGGGAATGTCAGTGGGGACTCCTGCCAGAGGGAGGGCTCCCTCAATCCTAACTACACCAGTGAATGCAAGGGCATTGACGGGAGGTGGGTTCCAGAAAGAATGGACTCTTCACCCCTGTAGACCTTTTCACTTATTCACAATTAACAGACAGATTATTAGACAACTGTTGTTTTGTTATCAGGCGGTCAGATTTCACCTTACCTACCGGGCCGCACATGTCCCATGGCAGATACTTTTTTTTTTTTTGAGACAGAGCCTCAAGCTGTCACCCTGGGTATAGTGCTGTGGTGTCACAGCTCACAGCAACCTCCCACTCCTGGGCTCAAGCGATTCTCCTGCCTCCACCTCCCAAGTAGCTGGGAGTACAGGTGCTCAACACAACACCTGGCTATTTTTTTTTTTTTTTTTTTTTTTTAGAGACCAGCGGTTCCCTTTATTGCCCTCCGTAGAGTGCCGTGGTGTCACACAGCTCACAGCAACCTCCAACTCCTGAGCTTAGGGGATTCTCTTGCCTCAGCCTCCCGAGTAGCTGGGACTACAGGCGCCCACCACAACACCCAGCTATTTTTTTGTTGCAGTTAGGCCAGGGCCGGGTTTGAACCCGGTACCCTCAGTATATGGGGCCGGCGCCCTACCCACTGAGCTACAGGCGCCGCCCCCAACACCCAGCTATTTTTTTTGGTTGCAGCCGTGATTGTTGTTTGGTGGGCCTGGGCTGGATTCAAACCTGCCAGCTCAGGTGTACGTGGCTGGCGCCTTAGCCACTTGAGCCACAGGTGCCGAGCCTCCAGTGGCAAATACTGACTGGTGCTGTGTCTTGGATAACAGATCATGTCGAGGAGAGATTAACTAGATGAAAAACCCAGGGACAGAAAGTGTTTCTTTCATTTCAGAGAAAGTTTGTTACAAGTTTCCTTTAAATAGAGACCTCTCAAGCCCAAGAGTTTGAGGTTGCTGTGAGCTGTGGTGCCCCAGTACTCTACCAAGGGCAACATGGTGAAAAAAAAAAATAAATAAAAAATAAATAAATAAATAGAGACCTCTCCTAGGATTCTGGGAAATATTCAATTTACAGAGATTGTGCCTGTGTTGAACTTTTACATGATTGTCAACATGTCTTGCTTCCTCTCGATAGATGTTATTTATCCCCCCAACCCTCACTCGCAATAGTTTCTATACATATCAGCCTTGGCCTTCCATCCCGGACAGCTATGTTCTTCCTGCTTGGAAATTAGATTAGGCCTCCTCACTGGGGCCAGACAGGTCTGAGTTGTTCCAGCTGGAGGCTGTTTGACCTTTCTAAGAGCGTCAGCATCGCCCCGCCACCCCCACCCACCCCCGTCTTGCCCAATGTCTGCAGCAAGATAATCACCATGGAAGCTCCAGGCCGGGCCTCCTGCTTCTGGACTTCACGCAGATGGGGAGAGGGGGAGAAAGGTTACCAGCATAGTCATATGTTCATACAAAGCGTGGTGGGCTCCAGAGGATGAAAGGGGAGGTCTATCCAGATCTTGGACAGCTGTTCTAGCCCATGAGGGAGTCAAGGCTAAACCAGGATGAGAAACAGAGGAGTGTGTGGGAGAAAGACTGAACGTCCTCCCATGGCGGCAGTGACTAAAAGTCAATGGCGAGACGACAGTGACCACGTGTGTAAGGACGTAATTGTGCTGTGTAATCATGAGGGACGGGAGTTTCCCTTTGCAGGATTATTTTTAGCGTCCTGATAAGTGATTGATAAGCATCCAGGCCTGCCAGCTCTCAGCCTCCTGGGCTCCGTTCATTGGGCCACCTGACTCCTGCACCATACAGCCTCTATCTACACTTACACAACTTTCCTTTCCCACTGTGTTCATTTAACACAGCTGTGGTTCTAGGAAACTCTTGCCTGGAAAGATAGAAGTTGCAAGTAAATAAACTATTGTTTATTGAAGTTGTTTTTTTTTTTTCTGAAGTTTTTGGAGGGGCTGGGTTTGAACCCGCCACCTCTGGCATGTGGGCCCAGCGCCCTACTCCTTTGAGCCACAGGTGCCGCCCTCTGAAATACTCCTTAAATGAATATCAAACTGTCTAACTCTTCAACAGAAAGCAGCAAACAACAGTTTTTACTTCTTACAACTCTTTGAACTCTGCCTCAAAATGCACCCTTGTGAGGCTGGGTGCGGTGACTCACACCTGTCATCCCAGCTCTCTGGGAGGCTGAGGCAGGTAGAGTGCTTGAACTCAGGAGTTTGAGACTAGCCTAAGACAGAGGGAGACCCTGTCTCAAAAAATTAGCTGAGCATTGTGGTGGGCACCTGTAGTCCCAGCTACTTGGGACAAGAGAATTGCTTGAGCCCAGGAGTTTGAGGTTGTGAGCTATGACACCTACAGCACTCTACTGGGGCCGACAGGGTGAGACTCTGTCTCAAAAAAACAAACAAACAAAAAAAAACTGCTCCCTGCTGTGTTCACCATTTCGGAGCTATCACGTCTCAGCCCTTATGCAATCCTAAACAAGCTGCAGTGAAAGGCTCGCTTTAACCCAGATGCCAAAACCTTGTTTATATCCCAAATCTGCCCTCCCCTCTCTGAGTACCACAGACTCAGTCTTGCTGAGATCAGAATGAACTCAGCCTCGTCTTAGCAACGAGCTGTTCTAAGGCATTTCTGAGCAATCAGCATTCGCCCACCTCATGTGTCTCCTCAGCCTCCCCCGGGTCTGGAACCCACCCTAACTCTAACAGAGCGGACGTGGGTTAGAGGATCTCTCGTCCTGCAGGGTAACGGCGTTCATCCTGGGTTCAGCATGCATGGCCTGGGAGCCCTCGCCCAGACCCACATGTTAATACAATTTGTTATTGTCTATTATGCTTGAGGTCAGGGTCAAGTAATGGTAAGTAAAAAGCTGAGGAGATAAGATGTCTCCCTGCCCACGGTGTATCCACAGTTTAGTGGGGGAGGAGAGACTTCTGCGTAGATGAAGCAGGGTTCACTGTGTGCAGTGCTACTGGGCAGAGTCATGCTACTTAAGTCATTTGTGGTTAAGAACAAATTTTTCCTCTAAATTTATTGCTGACCAAAACTTCTGTAAAATACCATTGTATTAATTTTCTTTGGCTGCCATGACAAATTACCACAAACTGTGGCTTAACGTAGCAGAAACGTGTTTTCTTTTCTTTTCTTTTTTTTTTTTTTTTGGCCGGGGCTGGGTTTGAACCTGTCACCTTCGGTATATGGGGCCAGTGCCCTACTCCTTTGAGCCACAGGCACTGCCCAGAAGTGTGTTTTCTTACAGTTCTGGAACCACATGTGGACGGGGCCATCCTCCCTCTGGGGCTCTAGGGAAGAATCTGTTTTTTACCTCTTCCAACTTCTTTTTTTTTTTTTTTTTTGAGACAGAGCCTCAAGCTGTTGCCCTGGGTAGAGTGCGGTGGCATCACAGCTCACAGCAACCTCCAACTCCTGGGCTCAAGTGATTCTCCTGCCTCCGCCTCCCAACTAGCTACAATTACAGGCGCTTGCCACAACGCCTGGCTATTTTTTGGATGCAGCCGTCCTTGTTGTTTGGTGGACCCGGACTGGATTTGAACCCGCCAGCTCAGGTGTATGTGGCTGGCGCCTCAGCTGCTTGAGCCACAGGCACTAAGCCCTCTTCCAACTTCTTGTGGTTCCATTTGTTTCTCGGCTGTGACTGCCTCACGCCAACCCTGTGACAGCTTCTCATGTGTCTTTCCTCTGTGCGTCTCTGTCTCATTTAACAGAGTCTCACTCTCTTACCCAGACTAGAGTGCTGCAGGATCATAGCTCATGACAACCTCCAACTCCTGGGCTCAAGTGATCCTCCTGCCTCAGGCTCCCAAGTAGCTAAGACTATCAGTGAATTGCCATCACATCTGGCTAGTTTTTTAATTTTAATTTTTTTTTTTTTTTGAGACAATCTCACTTTGTCACCCTCAGTAGAGCTCACAGCAACCTCAAACTTGGGCTCAAGTGATCCTCTTGCTGCAGCCTCCTGAGTAGCTGCATTATGTAGGTGCCCAACATAATGCCCAGCTATTTTTTAGAGACGGGTCTCATTCTTGCTCAGGCTTGTCTCAACCTCCGGAGCTCAGGGGACCCCACCCACCTCTGCCTCTGAGAGTGCTGGGATTATAGGCGTGAGCCACCAGCCCTGTCTGTGTCTCTTATGGGGGCACCTGACCTTGGATTAGCATCCGCCATCATCTCATTTTGAGATCCTTCACTTCATCACATCTGCAGATACCCTTCTTCAGTAAGGTCATGTTCACAGGCAATGCGTCCCCAACGGACTTCAACAGCTCAGCTCTGGGGAGCGCCCGAACCAGCTCTGCCCCCAGTATGTCCCTGCCCCCTAGTTAAAAGTCTGGAAATCATCCTTGACTCCTTCTCAGTCAATAGGTAAACTTGGTTGTGAAGCACTTCTTATGTATGTGCTAGATCCTTTCCAGTGCTTCCCAATGTTTGCCCACATCTCAGCATCTTGGAGGACACCCTCCACTGATCCAGACTCCACCAGACCTTGGGTGTCTCCGCAGTCCTCTCGGGGACCTCTCACTCAACCCTCCTCCTCCCCACCCCATCCTCTACACAGCTGCCCCCCCCCCCCCCCCCATTTCCACACACTGCTGAGCTGCTCAAAGTGCCTGTGGTCTGTCTCAGCACCTGTGGCTCAAGCGGCTAAGGCTCCAGCCACATACACCTGAGCTGGCGGGTCCAAATCCAGCCCGGGTCCGCCAAACAACAATGACGGCTGCAACCAAAAAATAGCCGGGTGTTGTGGTAGGCGCCTGTAGTCTCAGCTACTTGGGAGGCGGAGGCAGGAGAATCACTTGAGCCCAGTAGTTGGAGGTTGCTGTGAGCTGTGATGCCACAGCACTCTACCCAGGGCGACAGCTTGAGGCTCTGTCTCAAAAAAGAAAAGAAAAAGAAAACAGACTCCTGGCCCCCAGGGCAGCCTCCTGAATCAGACACACTGTGATTCTTACGCACACTGGTGTGTCAGATCAAGTTAAAATGAGGTCATTAGAGTGAGTCTAGGCCAACACGACTGGTGTCTTCATAAAAAGGGAAATTTGGACCGAGACAGGCGGAGCAGGGAGACAGCATGCAGACATGGAGAAGGTGGCTGTGAAGATGGAGGCAGAGAGGGTGCCATGCCACCCCAGGTGAAGAATCCGCCCTCACAGGCCTTGGGAGGAGCCAGTCTAGCTGGGCACCCTGGCCTCAGACCTGCAGCCTCCAGAACTGTGAGATCCTGCTGTGCAAGCCACCCAGTCTGGAACTTCTCCACCCTAGCCAGCACGGGCGCACGGCATGTGAGTGAGAGCCCAGGGCTTGTGCCGAGGGGCTACAAGCAGTGTGTCACTAGGGCTGCAGGAGTGGAGCAGGGAGCCAGGCAGAGCCTACAGGCAGCAGGTGATCTAATTAGAAGCTGAACTTGTCTCTGGAATTTAGCAACTTTAAATTTCTGTTTTTCTTGATCTGTAATCCCAGCACTCTGGGAGGCAGAAGCAGGTGGATTGCCTGAGCTCACAGGTTCAAGACCAGCCTGAGCAAGAGCGAGACCTTGTCTCTAAAAATAGCCAGGCGTTGTGGGGAGCACCTGTAGTCCCAGCTACTTGGGAGGCTGAGGCAAGAGAATCGCCTGAGCCCAAGAGTCTGAGGTTGCTGTGAGCTATGATACCTCATCACTCTACCAGGGGCAACCAAGTGAGACTCTGTCTCAAAAAAGAAAGAAAGACATTTCTATTTTTCTTGAATAAGTTACACATGCAGAGTTCAAAGAATCCATGAAATGCCCAGTAGCACAGCGTGTAAGCCTTCTGTCCCTGCCCCAGCCACCTCCTTAGAGACAACCACCATTCTGCCTGGGAGTCTTTCCACTTGAATCTCAAAGTGGGGCCCCTGCCCAGCAGTGCCAGGGAACTTGCTGGAAATGCAGAGTCTCAGGTCCCACCCAGACCAAGGGAATCAGAAGCACCATCTCCAGCTCACAGGTTAGGGTGACAAGACTCACCTGTGCAGCTTTTTTTTTTTTTTTTTTTTTTTTGAGTTGGAGGCGCTCTTTGTCCCCTGAGTAGAGTAACATGGAGTCAGACTAGCTCACAGCAACCTCAAACTCCTGGGCTCAAGTGGTGCTTCTGCCTCAGCTTTCCGAGTAGTTGGGACTACAGGTACCCACCACCACACCCTGCTAATTTGTCTATTTTCAGTAGAGACAGGGGTCTTGCTCTTGCTCAGGTTGTCTCAAACTCCTGAGCTCAAAGGATCTTCTCACCTTGGCCTCCCAGAGTGCTGGGATTGCAGGCCTGAGCCATTCTGCCCGCATGTCTGCCTGTGGGGCTTCTGAACAGTGTGTCAGGAGGCTGCACTGGAGACCAGGAGTCTGTGTATTTTTTTTTATTATTATTTTTAATTTCAGCTTGCTCGTTCATTTGAAGTGCTTTTTTGTTGTTGTTCATTTTCTTTCTTCTTTTTTTAGATGTTCTTCCTCTGGCTATGCTCTATCCTCTTGCCTCCCCAGTTGCTGGGATTACATGACGCCCACCACGTCTGGCTGTTTTTGATGTTGTTAGTAGAGATGGGGTCTTACTCTGGCTCACTGCTGTTGATACTGGTCTCGAACCTCTGAGCTCAGGCAATCCACCTGCCTTGGCCTCCCACAGCACTGGGACTATAGGCGTGAGCTACCACGCCCGGCCCAGGAGGCTGTGTTTTTAACAGGCCCCTAGGGAGATGCCAGATGCCAATGATGCACGGACCACAGACACTTTTTTTTTTTTGAGACAGAGCCTCAAGCTGTCTCCCTGGGTAGAGTGCTGTGGCGTCACAGCTCACAGCAACCTCCAACTCCTGGGCTCAAGCGATTCTCCTGCCTCCTCCTCCCAAGTAGCTGGGACTACAGGCACCCGCCACAACACTCGGCTATTTTCTGGTTGCAGCTGTCATTGTTTGGCGGGCCCGGGCTGGATTTGAACCTGCCAGCTCAGGTGTATGTAGCTGGCACCTTAGCCGCTTGAGCCACAGGCACCAAGTTGGACCACAGATACTTTGAGCAGTTCAGCAGTGTATGGAAATGGAGGCTGTGGGGGAGGCTGGCGGCTGTGTGGAGGATGATTTGGGGAGGGGAGGGGTTGGGTGAGAGGACCTAGAGAGGACTGTGGAGATGCCCAAGGTCTGCTGGGGTCTGGATCAGTGGAGGGGGTCCATAAAGATGCTGGGGGTGTGGGTGATGATTTGGAAGCATTAGAAAGGATTTAGCACATAAATAAGCAGTGCTTCACGACCAGGTTTACCTGTTGACAGAAGGAGTCAAGTGTGGGGAGTGGGCTGTGGGCGTCAGGGTCCCCCACAGCCTGGAGTGGCCTTCAGGGAACGACCACCAGCTGCTCCCCCTTTAACAACATTCTTTCCCCTGCCACAAGTCACGCAGCCCACGCATACTTTCCTTGTTATCAGCAAGCACAGTTTTTCCTCTTTAAGGATGACCTCTACCCCACATGCTAAGATTTACGCAACCTTGTTAAGATACTGTATAAAGCTGTTTCCAGGGTTCAGGTGCTGGCTGCGGCCGCCAGCGGCCTCAGTCCTCCCGACCTCGTCCTAGCTCTCCTCTCATCTTGTCTGTGTTCTGTTCTTCCGTGCGTGTCCCGTTTCTTCTCAGGTCAACTCCCCCTCCTCCTGCGGGATGGTGAGAGGTCCCTCTCTGGCAACAGTCAGGGATGACTTCCGGAGGGGGTGGGGAAATACTGGAGGCAGAGCTGGTTTGGGAGAGTCCCTGGGGCTGAGTTTTGAAGTCAGTTTGGGAACGGGTTGCCTGTGAGCTTTCTGTGGGCCAGTGAGGAATGCCCCAAGGGGAGTCAGTCTGCCTCAGAAGAGGGGGGCAGGTACCAGTCTGGCCTTTAACCCAGACCCAAACGTGAATCTCTGAAAATCCCAGCTCCAGTTTTTATTGGCTGTGTGGCTTTAAGCCTTGCAGGGTTGTCCTGAGAATTCACAAAGGCACACCTGAGTATCAAGTGGGGCTTTGCACATTGTTTTGGAGTTGTGGTTATGCTTGTAGCCCCACATCGGAGGCCATAGCACACAGCTGGCTCACACGCCCAGGATGTCCTGAGGGCTGAGCCCCTGCCCCCCGTCTGGTCTTGCCTGACTCTCAGTCCACCCATCTGCCTGGCCGGACCTCATGCCCCCATGCTGTCCTCATCCCCCTGCCCTAGAGGAGGGTTAGGAGCATGGAGGGCCCTGAAGTGAGGGCCTAGACACTGTGCGGAGGCTTGAAGCCTGCAAATTCAGACACTCCCACATACTCAACATTAAGCACATTGGCATGGCGAATTATCAATAAACATTAAGATTATTGTCATCCCCCAAGTTCTTCAGTCCCAGATATCTGCCCACTGCTGGGGGTCAGATGACACTCTGGTGCCCTTTCCACCTGGCCCCCTGGTCCCCTGGCCCCCTGGCCTGGACTGCTCCTGTGGGGTGGACATGTCCTGTCCATGTTTCAGGACAGCTGTGCAGGCTGAGCACGGCCCTGGGCTCCCATGTCTGCTCCTTGCATGGCTGTGAGTGTTCTAAAGCCCAGACTGGCTGTGGTTGGGCTGGCCCCAGGCTGCACCATGTTGCTGTCCTGAACTGTTGCTCCTCTTGCCACTAAGCTGACCCCCCTTGGACCATGAAGTCCTTCCGTCTGATTCTCGCACAGGCTCCTGGGAGGCAGCCCTGTCCCCGGTCCATCTGTCTGCCTGGCCACACCTCTGAGCCTCGAGGCTTGGAGGCCCCATTTCCTGGCTGCAAGGCCCTGTCCCACCTTGCACTGCAACCCAGGGCACTCCACTGTGCAAGCATGGGAGTGCCTTTTGTGTCCTCTGTGAAAGGGGGTTCCTGGAACACAGCTCTGACGGTGCCATTCATTCGAACACAATGGTGGTGCCCCCATGAGTTGTGCAATGGTGGTTGAGCCCATCCACATCCCTGTCAACTGTGGGCTCCGACATCCTGGTGTCTGGCCGTGCCCCGAATCCTCCTGTTGCCCCTGACCCTCTTTCCACCCCACTTCTCCAGGTTAGACCAGGGTGTGCATCACCCCCAGGCAGTGCTCTGACCAGGGAGTGTGTGGACTCGAGTGGGGGGATTTAGGGGACAGGAAATAACCTCACTGGGAACCAACTGAAAGATGCAAGAGACAGCTTTATTACTGGTTAAAGCTGGACAGAAGGACATGGCTTAGATCGACACGGTGACCACCCTAACATGAGAGGCAGAACCATAGCATCCCCCGCAGGGCTGGACCTGTCCAGCTGAGCTGGCAGCTGGTGAGCAGACCCATCCCTGCCTGTGCTGTTACCTGGTTTGCAGATCAAGAGCCTGAGTGGTCAAGTGGGTCAGCTGGAACATGCCACCTGAGCTGTGTGACTCCAGACCCCACACCTTTGCTGCTTCCCCCCATGCCGCAGAGAGGGCACTGGGCAAAGAAAACAAGCTGTGTGGGTGCCGAATTCGAGGGTGAGTGTCTGCTGGGGTCCTTGTGAAGAAACAAGAGTTCCTCCGGAGAAGCCAGGAGGCTCTCACCTCTGCTGCTCCAGGCTTCCTGGCTGCAGAGTGCTTCTGCCCCCAGTCCATGAGGCTGACCCCATAGCTTCTGATCTCCCCACGTTACAGCCCAGACACCCTCTCCCAGGAGAGGACCTGATTCCAGCCAGTATTTGGTGGCCCAGGGCCAAGTTTTCCGGCAGGCAAGGTAGCTCCCGCTGAGTCATGGGGCTGCAGCACGGGCCGGGCCGGGAGGACTTGGCAGCTCCTCTGCAGACATGTGCTTCACATACCATCCTTCCCTGTGCTTTCAACCTCTCTCTACTGACCCCTCCTTCTGCAAATTCCACTCACTTCTCCTTATAGCTGCACTCTCTCCCCACTCCCTAACCATACCTCTCTGCTACTGCCTGGAATTCCACACATTTCTTCATTCAGATTTCTCAGCTAGGTCAAGAGCCCCCACACCAGGGTGGGTCACAGGCGAGGACTCACAACTGGCGGCACTGGGGTGTGTAGCCCAAATTCAGGACAGGAGGGTAAAATAAGGCTGCACTTTCTGATCTCACCATGGGCCAGGGGGTGGCACTGTGGGCATGGAACAGAGGCTAGTGCCACAGGGAGACCAGACTGCCCTTAGGCCTGGGCATTGGGAAGATGCTCTTTCTGAGAGACCGTCCCAAGCTTTCTCACCCTGAAATCTGTTCACTGTAGCATTTGACCCTTGCCACTGCCATGTGGTCCTGAGTACCTTTTTTTTTTTTTTTCCTCTGTGACAGAGTCTCACTATGTTGCCCTCATCAGAGTGCTGTGGTGTCACAGCTCACAGCAACCTCAAACTCTTGGGCTTAAGTGATTCTCTTGCCTCGCCTCCCAAGTAGCTGGGACTACAGGCGCCCGCCACAACACCTGGCTATTTTTTTGGTTGCAGTTGTCATTGTTGTTTAGCAGGCCTGGGCCAGGCTCAAACCCGCCAGCTTCAGTGTCTGTGGGCAGAGCCCTACTCACTGAGCTACGGGCACTGAGCCATGAATACATTTTGTGACTCCTACTGCCCAGAGACCCAGACGTTGCATGGCCTAAACAAGTTGGAAGATGGTGTCCTGCTCATATTTCAAATACAGAATAAGCAATTCACAGAAGACATGACAACTTTATGGTGTTGGGGACCTAAGCTCCTTCTTTTTATTTTATTTTATTTTATTGTTTTAGAGACAGAGTCTTGCTTTGTCACCCTCAGTAGAGTGCCGTGGCGTCACAGCTCACAGCAACCTCCAGCTCTTGGGCTTAGATGATTCTCTTGCCTCAGCCTCCCAAGTAGCTGGGACTACAGGCGCCCACCACAACGCCCGGCTATTTTTTTTTTTTTTTTTTTTTGTAGTGACAGAGTTTCACTTTACCTCCCTCGGTAGAGTGCTGTGGCGTCACAGCTCACAGCAACTTCTAGCTCTTGGGCTTAGACGATTCTCTTGCCTCAGCCTCCCAAGTAGCTGGGACTACAGGCGCTCGCCACAACGCCCAGCTATAAGCTCCTTCTTTATTTGTTGCAGTTTGGCCGGGGCTGGGTTTGAACCTGCCAACCTCAGTCAATGGGGCCAGCGCCCTACTCACTGAGCCACAGGCGCCGCCCCCTTAAGTCCTGCTGACCTGCTATTCCAGCATCCGTGGGAGGTTGGCCTCACCTCAGATCAAGTTGAATTCCCAGCTGTTTCAGCCCATGGGAAAGGGGAAATGCATTATTCTTCCCTTTAAATTCAGGAGCCAGAGTGTGCACTTGCCACTTTCCTCACTTCTCGATAGCCAGGATTTAGTTAAATGTCACGGCATAGTTACAGCAAGCTGCAAGGGGACTGGGAATGGAGTCCCTATTCTGGGTGCCCAGCTGACGTTGGGGATTCTGTTCTAGGGAGGAAGGGAAGAATGTATATTGGGGACAATGGTGCCACCGTTCTCCTGTCACTGCTTTTGACCTCTCTCTCCATCTAGTCTGTCACCACATGCTGGCGGAGACCAAATCTGATCATACAACTCCACTGTTTCAAATTCTTCTGCGGCTCCCTACTGCTTCCAGCGGGGAGATTTTTAAGTGCAGATTTTCAAAGGATGATACTTTCAACTATTTCTATAGTTGGTTACTTAGGGAAGTTTCTCTGAACATATGGAACACTAAACCATAAATGAAGTGCAGATTTTGGAATCATTGAAGTTACATGCAAATTTTGCACAGATGTGAATTTTTTTGAAGAGAACTTTGTATTCTCAAAGGGGTCTTTTATTCCTTCTCAAGTTATAGGCTCAAGTCCAAATTCCTAATAATGGCCAGGTGTGGTGGCTCATGTCTGTAATCCTAGTACTTTGCAAGGCCAATGTGGGAGAATCACTTGAGGCCAGGAGTTGGAGACCAGCCTGGGAAACATAGTGAGACCCAGTGATCTCTATTTAAAAAAAAAAAAAAATAGGCCCGGCACAGTGGCTCATGCCTATAATCTTAGCACTTTCGGGAGGTGAGGTGAACGGATTGCTTGAGCTTAGGAATTTGAGACCAGCCTGAGGTAGAGGGAGACCTTGTCTCTGCTAAAAATAGAAAAATTAGGGCATCCCCTGTAGCTCAGTGGGTAAGGTGCCAGCCACATACACCGAGGCTGATGTGTTCGAACCTGGCCTGGGCCAGCTAAAACAACAACTGCAAAAAATAGAAAAAAATAAAAAATAGCCGGGTGTTGTGGCGGGTGCCTGTAGTCCAGTCTACTTGGGAGGCTGAGGCAAGAGAATCACTTAAGCCCAAGAGTTTGAGGTTGCTGTGAGCTGTGACACCACTGCATTCTATCGAGGATGATAAAGTGAGACTCTGTCTCAAAGAAAAAAATAAAATAGGCTCAGCACCTGTGGCTCAAGCAGCTAAGGCACCAGCCACATACACCTGAGCTGGTGGGTTCGAATCCAGCCCGGGCCCACCAAACAACAATGACGGCTGCAACCAAAAAATAGCTGGGCATTGCGGTTGGTGGGTGCCTGGAGGCGGAGGCAGGAGAATCGCTTAAGCCTTAGAGTTGGAGGTTGCCATGAGCTATGATGCCACGGCACTGTACCCAGGGCGACAGCTTGAGGCTCTGTCTCTAAATAAATAAATAAATAAATAAAATAAAACTAAATAAATGAACTGGGCATGGTGGTGCACACCTGTAGTCCCAGCTACTTGGGAGGCGGAGGCAGGAGGATCACTCTAGCCTAAGTGACAGAGCAAGACCCTCATCTCTTCAAAACAAAAACAAAAATAACTAAATTTCTAAAATCAACATAAAAGGAGATGTGTGTCCTGACATCCTTCTCAAATTCTTCAGTCACTTTTCCCACATACCTGGCACTGAGGTCATTCTGAAATTCTCTCTATTACCAACAGGGCAAGCTTTTCATATGCCATACTTTTTTTTTTTTTTTTTTTTTTTGAGACAGGGTCTTGCTCTATTGCTAGGGCTAGAGTGCAGTGGTGTCCCGCAGTGTTGAGATTACAGGCATGAGCCACCGTGCCCAGCCTCACAGGCCCATCTTGGCTAACTCCTATACATCCGTACGGCTTAGCTCAAAAGCCACCTCTTCTGGGGGGGCCCTGACTCTGGGCATGCCAGCCTCTGAGCACCACTCAGATGTCCACCACTTGTACATCCCATGGACTCTGGAGCCTCGACCCTGAATACATAGTCCCCAAGTGTGTGTCAATAAATGTCACACATATTCAAAAAAACAGAAGCTCTTTGTAAAAGTCATTCTGAGCTTTTCTGTGTGTGTTCCTATTTCCTTCAGGTCCAAACCTGTTATGACAGCTTTCTGCCTGCCTCATCTTCCCTTTCCTTCTCCAGAACTCTGACACCCGTCCAACGTGCCAAAGCAGTGTTCTTGCTCATCTTGAGGTTTATTCATGTTCCTTCCTTTGCCTGGAATGTTCTGCTGTTCCTCGTTTCCCGGCTAACTCCTACGTCTTCTTCCAATAGCTTAAATGTTCCTCAAGAGGCCTCCCTGGACCCCCTCTGCCCCCCAGATAGGAGGGGCCCACCTGTGTACCCCCACAGCACCTCAGGGCAACACAGTTGGACTGTGTGGCAGTGACTGGTTTGTCTCTGCCAAACCACTGTGAAGGCCACATGCCTTACCTGCTAGTACCGCCCTGGCCTAACAGTGTTTGAAAGGGGGTAGGTCTGGGATTATGTGTGTTAAATGATTTCTCAGTCTTGAATCTGGTGGGGTTTTGTCCTTTTTTTTTTGAGACAGAGTCTCACTCTGTCTCTTAGTCTAGAGTGCCGTGACCTCAAGTAATCCTGCTGCAGCCTCCCAAGTAGCTGGGACTACAGGTGCCCTTTACGACATCTAGCTAGTTTTTCCATTTTTAGTAGAGATAGGATCTTGCTCTTGCTCAGGCTGGTCTCCAACTCTTGAGCTCAAGCAATCCTCCGCCTCCCTTCCAGAGCTGCTAAGATTATGGGGTGACCTCCTGGGCCCTGCTTTTTTTGTGTGTGTGACAGTCTCACTTTGTTGCCCTAGGTAGAGTGCTGTGGTGTCACAGCTCACAGCAACCTCCAGATCTTGGGCTTAGGTGATTCTCTTGCCTCAGCCTCCTGAGTAGCTGGGACTACAGGCGCCCAGCACAACGCCCAGCTACCGGGCCCTGCTCTTAAGCCTGGTTTTCCCATCGCCTTTAGAATGAAGCCTTCCCATGGCTTTCACGGCACTTTCTGATTTGGTCTCCATATATTTTCAGTCTCATCTCTGAAAATCCACTCTTCAGTCTCAGGGTCTCATTCAAACACAAGGTCCCCGACTGCCTGCTCCCCTTCTCTCAGCCTCACACCCTTGCCTCTCTTTTCCTCTCACTGCTCTTCCTTTTCTAAGTAGCATCCACTAACCTTTAAGTTTCAGTTCAGACATTTTTCCAGGAAGCCTCTCTTGACTTTCTAAGACCAGCTCTGGTGTACCACCCCACCTTTTTTTTGGAGACAGAGTCCCACTCTGTCACCCAGGCTGGAGTGCAGTGGTACATTTAGCTCACTGCAGCCTCAAACTCCTGGGCTCAAGTGATCCTCCTTAGTAGCTGGGACTGCATGTTCATGCCACCACACCTAGCTAATTCTTCCTATTTTTTTGTAGAGATAGGGTCTCACTATGTTGCCCAGTTTTATCTCCCTCCTGCCTTTGTTTCCCAAAGTGCTGGGATTACAGGCTGAGCTACTGTGACTGGCCTCTGGTGCCTCTTATTGGTACCCCTGTAGTACTCTGAGCTTCTCTCTCCTCTTCTGTTTTCTCTAATGCATGGTGACACAGGGACTGCAGTGCCCTCACTGTGATGTTTCCAATGTTGGAAACAGGGTCAGGCCCATCGGTTTCAACAGATACTTGTTAAATACATTTTAGGGCTGAGGGACAGTGACAGGGAGATGAGGCAGGCTGTGTCCATCTTCCCACATCCTGGGCTCAGACATTCTAATGGAAGGGGATGGTTATAAGGGATGAGATCATAATGCTTACATTCAAAACTCAAGATTAGGTGGCGCCTATAGCTCAAGCGGCTAAGGCGCCAGCCACATACACCAGAGCTGGTGGGTTTGAATCCAGCCTGGGCCTGCCAGACAACAATGACAACTACAACCAAAAAATAGCTGGGCATTGTGGTGGGCGCCTGTAGTCCCAGTACTTGGGAGGCTGAGGCAAGAGAATTCCTTAAGCCCTGGAGTTGGAGTTTGCTGTGAGCTGTGATGGCACAGCACTCTACCCAGGGTGACAGCTTGAGGTTCAATCTAAAAAAAAAAAAACTTCAAGATTAAAAAAAAATTTTTTTAAATTTCAGAAAGGATGGACAAAACCTTTTTGACAATGATGAGTACTAGTCTTTAGATTCTAGGAAAACCAGTTTGCTTTCTCTGGTAAATAAGTTATTGTTGGCTCAGCACCTGTAGCTCAAGCGGCTAAGAAGCCAGCCACATACACCTGAGCTGGCGGATTCGAATCCAGCCTGGGCCTGCCAAACAATGACGGCTGCAACCAAAAAATAGCCAGGCGTTGTGGTGGGTGCCTGTAGTCACAGCTAGCTATGTGGCAGGCAGAGGCAGGAGAATCGCTTGAGCCCAGGAGTTAGAGATTGCTGTGAGCTGTGATGCCACAGCACTCTACTCAGGGCGACAGCTTTAGCTCTGTCTCAAAAAAAAAAAAAAAAAAAAAAAAAAAAGGTTGTTGTTAATAGCTGACCTCAAATGAGATTTTTTTAAAAAACTCACCCAATTGAGCAGTGCCTGTGGCTCAGTGAGTAGGGCGCTGGCCGCATATACCAAGGATGGTGGGTTTGAACCCTGCCCCGGCCAAACTGCAACAAAAAAGAAATAGCCGGGCATGTGGTGGGTGCCTGTAGTCCCAGCTACTCGGGAGGCTGAGACAAGAGAATTGCCTAGGCCCAAGAGCTGGAGGTTGCTGTGAGCTGTGATGCTATGGCATTCTAATGAGGGTGATAAAGTGAGACTCTGTCTCTAAAAAAAGAAAAAGTCACCCAATGAACATCACCACTCTAGCGCAAGATGCAGAAACAGACTGTAGATGGTGGCACAGAACACAAACCCCCTCCTGCCATCTACAGAGACACAGCGGCAGATAAGACCCGACCCAACCCAGGCTGCAAATTCCCAAGAACAGAGAGACGCCAAGAAATTTTGAGATAGAAGCAGGAGAGGCAGCATTTTAATATACAGACAGTAGGGATAGGCCGGAGCCTCGCTAGTCCAGGGTGTTTGTGGCCTGGGGACTGGTTAGAAGCGCAGACTCTCAGCCCTACCATTTCCCGAGATGCAGGTGATTTGTATGAACATAAACCCTCACAAAGCTCTGGGCTAGACCATTTACTAATTAGGATTTTTCTCTCACAATGTGTTTTGAGGTCAACATAAACCCACATTCTTGCCTCCATTCTCTGCATTCTGAGCAGTGTCGACACATGTCACTGTTGTAGCTCTGGGACATCCGCCCTCCGCTACGAGCCACAGTGGCCCAGAGAGGTTTGCTGCACCCATCCGCAGACAGCTGTGATGGGGTCAGAATTGCATTCCAAAGCTCCCATTGGTTGTTCTCTGGGTGGCACCCCCAGGAGGTAGGTTGTGTGAAATTTTCTCTTTTCAGAAAAAAAAGGGCCCAGGGAAGTTTTGAGGCTCACTCGGGGTACCAAACAATGGCCTGGTGGAGAATGTCAGCTAAGCCGAGAGCGGGAGCTTCTGGGTTTCTGGTGTGGGCCACATCCAGCTTTTCTCTCTCTCCATTTTTATAAGGGGGGGGGGGTTTGCATAAGAGATTTTTTTTTTTTTTTGAGATAGAGTCTTACTTTGTCGCTCCTGGTAGGGTGTGGTAGCATCACAGCAACCTCAAACTCTTGGGCTTAAGCCATTCTCTTGCCTCAGCCTCCCAAGTAGCTGGGACTACAGGCACCCGCCACAACACCCAGCTATTTTTTTTGTTGTTGTTGTTGTTTAGCAGGCCCAGGCTGGGTTCGAACCCATCAGCCTCGGTGTCTATGGCCAGTGTCCTACCCACGCTGCCCTGTGGGTGCCGCCCTGCCTAAGAGATTTTAACACACTGACTGCCACACTAGAAAAAAAGTGTTTCTTTGGGGCCATAGTGTTTCATTACACCAAGATAGGTCAAGAGACAAGTGAGTTATATATGCATCACAAGGCCCAGGCTCAAAACTAGCATAAGTTAAATACAACTCATATGGCAGTTAATGTGCTCAGAAGGAGCACATTCAGATTGCCCTGGTGTGAGATACTGGATGTGAACCATGTACGTGCCAAGAGCATGGAAGTGTTGGAAAGAACTGCCCTGCCTGGCTCCTGGGCTCTGCTGCAGACAGTCTGGAAGGCTCTCCGAGCAGGTGTCTGTTCCTGGGGGATGGCAGGGGACTATTGCAGGAGGAAATGTGCCAGCTGCTAGGTGACAACAACCCTCCCTGGGAGGAAGCCTGCTCTGATTCATTCTTTTCTTTCACAGGTTCTGAACAGCTGAGAGAACTGGACTATGCTTAAGTATGTGTGGTGTAAATTATCAGATTGAAGGTTTTTTTGTTTGTTTGTTTTTTTTGAGACAGAGCCTCAAGCTGTCGCCCTGGGTACAGTGCTATGGCAGCTCACAGCAACCTCCAACTCCTGGGCTCAAGCGATTCTCCTGCCTCCGCCTCCCAAGTAGCTGGGACTACAGGCGCCTGCCACAATGCCCGGCTTTTTTTTTTTTTTTTTGCAGCCCATCATTGTTGTTTGGCAGAGCCGGGCTGGATTTGAACCCGCCAGCTCAGGTGTATGTGGCTGGCACCTTAGTTGCTTGAGCCACAGGCGCCGAGTCCAAATTGAAGTTTTAAATTTAATCTAATTTCCCTGGAGCAAAGGGGAGCCACTCCATGGCTTAGAAATGGTCAAGATCGTACCTCTAGCATTGACACCACATGCTTTGTCCTACCTCCTCCGAATTTAAGATTTCTCTACCAATCCCAGCTAAACAAAGCCCCAAAGGGAGCTTGTTCATCTGCATGGTGATTCTCTGCGGTCCTCCAGAGAGTGAATGCCAGGTGGGCAGCTTAGATCCCCTCCCATCCTCTTCAGACATACTTATTCAATGGGACATATTCATATAGACTTGATTAAAAAACAGAAAGACAGAGCACTTTCAAACTCCTGTACAAAGTATTGCTTTTCTAATGTGCTAATGCGCCCCTGCCTACCTGCTCGCTACACGGGGCTACAATAGATAGGTTACCAGGAACTCAAGGCTGAAGGCATTTGGGATTTTGGGATGACACCAGTGCAGCCTGCACCTTGAACCTTGAATCCTGTTCTGAAGCCCGTGTAGTTTTGGGATTTGGCATAAGGCAAAAACTACAAAGCATCCTAACAAGCAGAATCACACCAGGAATGCCTGTGCATATCTGAAATAGTTTCTTCTCTGGAGGGGTGGCCCTCTGGCTGTGACCCCTGGCCTCTCCAGGGTGAGGGAGGAATCCAAAGAAGGCGGCTTTTGTTCCCAGCTGCCAGTTCTATGGCCACTAAGGCCCCAGGGACCTGCCCTGCTCCCCGTGGGCCTGAAGAAGCGCTGCAATTTCCATATGGGTGGGTGATTTCAGAACGATGGACAAAGCTGTACGGCCAGCCTACGGAGAAGAAAGAAAAGAAGAAATGAATTCCTCTTACTCGCCTCCTACACCAGAGGACAAGTTGGGAGTGTGGGGGGCACGAGGGGGCATGCTGGGGGCACAGGCGTCTCTTCCAAGCATCCAGAGCCCCAGAGAGGGGGCGTTCAAGTGGCATGAGGATCAGGAGGAAAGGGGCCCCTTTCCCAGAAACAGCCTTCACTCCTGGGAAATCCGTGTTAATGAAATAAAGTCACTTGGCTTTCTTAAAAATTGGAAAAGAGAAGAAAAGAACTCTCCCTATTCTATCATATGGATCTAAATGAAAGTTAGTATTTTGATATGCTTGCCCCCAATTTTTCCACCTGTGTAATTTGTTAATGGTTTTTGGTTGCAGCCATCATTGTTGTTTGGTGGGCCCTGGCTGGATTCGAACCTGCCAGCTCAGGTGTATGTGGCTGGCGTCGTAGCCGCTTAAGCAGCGGCACCGAGCCACTTTGTTAATGGTTTTTAAATAGAGGAAAGATAGTATATCTTGACTTTTAACCTGCTTTTATTTCCCTTTTTTTTTTTTTTTTTTTTTTTTTGCAGTTTCTGGCCGGAGCTGGGTTTGAACCCGCCACCTCCGGCATATGGGGCTGGCATCCCACTCCTTTGAGCCACAGGTGCCGCCCACATTTTCCCTTTCTTATACAGTCATTATAGTGTACATTTTGGGGGCTTTATAATATTCCATAATTTACTAAGCATTTTCTTCCTATTGGAGACTTATATTGTCATCATAAACTTAGTGCAGAAAGCATTTTCCCATTTTGAATTCTTTTCTAAGCACTGAGTCTTAGCAGTGGGCTTACAGCATCAGAGGTTGCCCGATGCCACGGCAATGCAGGAAGCGGCCTACCAGTTGTCTGCAGAAGCTGCACCTGGAGGGCCTCCCAGCAGGCGGCTCTGGCCATTTTCACAGGTGGATGTTGAGCTCAGAGAGCTCAATCTCTTGGGAGTGGGCTCAATCTTGTATCCAGAATTCTTAAAATCTCAACAGCTCTGATAAACCACACAGTTGGTGACTCCTTCAGAGGTAAAGCTCAAGCTGAGGCCTTCTACGCTCCTTATCAGGGAACCATGAATATTTTCGCATTTTGCTATGAAAACAGTTTTGATACGTAGTCTCTACTGTACACATGTGGAATTGCTTCCTAAAACGCAGAAAACTCTTTTAAAGAAGCAGGTGGGAGAGGGCGGTACCTGTGGCTCAAAGGAGTAGGGAGCCGGCCCCATATGCTGGAAGTGGCGGGTTCAAACCCAGCCCCGGCCAAAAAAAACACACACACATACACTCACACAAAGAAGCAGGTGGTGGGAGTGTTAACAACCAGCTTAAAGCTCTTGGTGTGCCCACCAGGATGGACTGCAGTTGGCATGTAGGTGAGCACGGGCACAGCAAATAGCCTCAGGGCAGAGCAAGGCAGGAGGGGGCAGCTGCTGTGTGCTGCGGAGAGGAGGGGGGCGGAGGAAGGAAGTGGCATTTCAGTGGGACCCCAGAGGACTGCACATGGGCTTCTCAAGACACAGGAGATTCTTTCCCTGGAAAGACTTCATGCTTCCATGGACTTTTTTTTTTTTTTAACTACCCTTTGAATGTTGGTATTCGTGGGGTTATCTGATGACTCTTGGTCTCCTTGAGGTCAGGAACGGCCCCTGCCACCCCCTGGCCCTGGCCCTGGAATCTGGCGGGCATTCAGTAAGCAGGGTTGAGAGGGAGAACACCACATGAGAAAACAATAGAATCGATTTCTAGCTGAGATCAATTCAAATCCCAAGCATTTACTAAAATGTCTAGGACCTGAGCGGCCTAAACCCTACTGAGTACTTTCTTGGATTGGAAAATCTGGAGGGAGGCACAGATGTTATGCAGGGGAGTCCTGTCAAAGCCCCCTCAGCGAGAGGCATGAGTGTGCCTGCCCCTTGCTCTGCATCCTGATGCACCAGGCGCTGTTAGTGGGAAGAGCACAGGGCTGGTCCCTGGGTCCATCTGTGGATGACAGCCTGCATCTGTGGGCTCATCAGCAGACACACAGGACGGGAACCCCATCCAGCTGAGGAAGCATGGCCAGAATGGCCACCTGGGGAGGCTGAGTGTCCCTTAAATGTTTCTGCTGGAGCTGGGAACTAGCCTGTGGTGGTCAGCTGCAGCAGGAGCCCGGCTGGGGGAGCCCTTGCCCAGTCATGCCATGGGAGACCCCACTACCACCCACAGAGGTGGGGGCTTGGCAGCCACACACGTGTGTGTGAGTGCGTGTTGGGGACATCTTTCAGGATGGTAAGAACTCGGCACAAAAAGACAAGCAAGAGCTTCAAAGCGTGAGCCTCTGGGGCGCAGGGCTCAGCCCTCTCTGCTCCACTCTCCCAGGGCCCATTTCCTTGCAATGTCTTCTCGGCCTTCCTCCTCAATGGCTGGGCTCTGGGAGTTCTACATTTACAGCTAACTTTAAATGCTGATGAGAGAACCTATTCTCTGTGTTCTAGGAGAATTCCCAAATAACCCATCTCTGCTGTCGGCATCTAAGCCTCCCTCGGGAAGATGAGTGTGAACATGATGAGGGGATTATGAAAGGACTGGCTTCCCCTGAGGTACGAGGCGTCAGGTGCGAGCCCTGGTAGGCGGCAGGGCCCTGGCAACAGTTCGCTTCTGCCACTAAACCTTCTCAGCCAGTGTGTGTAGACCCTGTGCTCACCCGAGTCACCCCTGGGACATTTGGGTGTGAATCCTGAGTCAGCCTGGACACAGGCAGGCAGCATGTGACTACGGCATGTCATGTGGGCTCTGGGTCCTGCTGCCCGCACTGCCCAGGCACCCTGTGTGGCCCGGGCTTTCCCTTCCCACTCTCCCACTGTAAGGTAGGTTTGTGCCCCATCTCCCATTTAGTACCCCAGTCCCTCCCTTCCAGGGTAGAGCTGAACTGCAGCAGGTCTGTCCTCAGCCTGGTCTGGCTCTTGCTGACCAGCACTTCACTGGGCTGGGTGTCTAAACCCACAATCTATCTCACTGGATTGTTGAGAGGATTAGAGACAAGGCACAAGGAACTTTAGTTCACGTGAGTACTCCAGAAATGGCACCTACTGTAATTACCAGGAACAGCTTCACTTACTAGTGATTCACCCCCAAAGTTGAGGGGTTCACTTATACGATTGTTGATTTGTTCCCTAACTTGTGGCAGGCACTCTGCTAAGTGGGGGGACACAGCAGGGAGCTGGAGATGTGGACGCTTCGATGTGACAAGTGATGACAAGGGACAGTGAAGAGCACAGGCTCTGTGTGTGACGAAGCTGGGCTGACTGGCCAGGTGGTCTTGGGTACGGCCATTTGGTGCCTCCATGTCCCTGAGCAAAGCGGCAGCAGCAACAGAGCTGGCCTTACAGGTTGTGGGATTTAAATGAGATGGTCCATGCAAACGCTAGGTACAGTGTCTGGCACACAGCATGCCCTTGAGACATTAACGTTACTGTCACCGTCGACATCACTGCCATCATCCCATAAGGATGTTTACTGGAGAGACCTGTGTCTGAAAGTGCAACTTCAGCAGGCTGGCTTGGTGGATCGGGCTGCTGCAGAGGGGCCACTTTCGGTTTGACGATCAGAGCTGACTCCCTCATGTTACCGTCCAGAGTCCCCATTGGACGGCAGAGCTTCCCCATCCAAGCTGCTGCCTCTAAGCTCAAAGCCATAATTGCTATGGCCAGATGGGGCTCGGGGCCCAGTTGGGCCTGGCACGTCCCCCCAGGTGCTAGGATGGTGTTGTGAAAGGTTAGGGTTTCCTGGTTCTAAGGCCCCAAGCATTTACCAAGGATCATCTCATTTAAACCCCACAGCAGCCTTTTCAGGTTGATTTTGTCGTGACTACCAAATAGTTCTTGGAATCCAGCTGGCTGGCAAGCCGGTTTTCAGGGGTGGGAGTTCAACAGCAACTTGTTCATTCCCTGTGAGCCTCACCTTGTCAGTTAGGCTGCTGTTGCAGGCGGGGTGTGCCAGGAGCAGCCGCACTAGGTCGGAGTTGCCGTGGTGACAGGCCAGCATGAGGGCCGAGGCTCCCTTGTGGTCCTGCAGGTTGACGTCTGCCTGGCAGCTCAGCAGTGCGCGTACCATGTCCTCCCTGTCATGGCTGACTCCCAGCATCAGTGCGGTCTGGCCTCCCTGCACACAGGGCCATGGGGCGTGCTGAGGTCACTGCTAACGGGAAGGGGCCCCTCTGCGCCTGGCCCCCTCTACAAAGACTTCTCATGAAAACAGCCATTGATCTGAATCCCCCTCTGGCCTTAGAGGGGAACCACATATCTTCTTGGACACTAGCCCAATGCCGCGTCCTCTCTACAGTCTCCCTATCTCTCTGGGCACTTACCATTTGGTATTGCAATTTGCCAGTCTCTGTCTTTCTCATGACATTGTTGATGGCAGGGATGAAGGTTTATGCCTAGCACCAGGTATATGCTGGTTAGTGTTGAATGAGGGACAGATGACTGGTGGGGGCTCAGCACTGAGGCTCCTTCCTTCCTGCCCAGCCCAGCTTTCTCCAGGAAGCCTTGGTCTGCTCAACGCCTCTGGTATTTTCAGTTTAATGATACCCAAAACACTCGGTCTCAACACAATCTGCGTGAACCATCCCTGTGGTCACTTCTACTCTAGCCACTGACAATAATCTTGGCTGTCCCTGAAATCATCAGCGGATGGAACAATAGACTGGAGCCAGAAAGCAAGTCTGGGCTCTAGTCCTGCGGTGTGTGACCCTGCCCACTTCACTTGTTGTCCCTGAATCTTTTTTTTTTTTTTTTTTTTTTTGAGACAGAGTCTCACTTTGGTAGGGTCTGACGTAGTCATCCTTGGTAGAGTGCCATGGCATCACAGCTCACAGCAACCTCCAACTCCTGGGTTCAAGTGATTTTCTTGCCCTTAGCCTTCCAAGTAGCTGGGACTAACGGGACTGGCCACAACGCCCAGCTAGTTTTTAGAGGTGGGGTCTTGTTCTTGCTCAGGCTGGTCTTGAACTCCTAACCTCAAGCAATCCACCCATCTCAGCCTCCTAGAGTGCTGGGATTATAGGCATGAGCCACTGAGCCTTGCCTATGTTGTCCCTGAATCTTGGCTTTAAAAAATTTTTTTTTTCTTTTTAAATAGCAGGCCATTTCCAATCTGACCAAGAGCGAGACCCTGTCTCTACCAAAAATAGGAAAACTAGCATTGTGGTGGGCGCCTGCAGTCCCAGTTACTCAGGAGGCTGAGGAAGAAGGATCACTTCAACCTAGGAGTCTGAGGTTGCTGTGAGCTGTGATGACACCATGACACTCTACCCAGGACAACAGAGTGAAACTCTGTCTCAGAAAACAAAACAAAACCCCAGGCCATTTAAAGAACCTTATTGGTTTTTCTTTTTCTTTTCTTTTTTTTTTTTGAGACAGAGTCTCACTGTTGTCACCCCTGGTAGAGTGCTGTGGCATCACAGCTCACAGCAACTTTAAACTCTTGGGCTCAAGCGATCCTCTTGCCTCAGCCTCCCAAGTAGCTGGGACTACAGGCACCTGCCACAACACCCAGCTATTTTTAGAGATGAGGACTTGCTCTGGCTCAGGTTGGTCTCGAACCTGTGAGCTCAGGCAATCCACCCACTTCAGCTTCTCAAGTGCTGGGGTTATAGGTGTGAACCACTGTGCCCGGCCTTCTTTTCTTAAAAATTAATATAATACCATAAGGACATATGCACTGTATGTTCACCACATTGGCAGTTCACATTGCCAAGGTCGAATCAAGCCAAGTGCCCATCAGCCCATGAATAGATTAACTCTGGTATATGTACAGCACGGAATACTATTCAGCCATCAAAAGATGGAGACTTTGCATCTTTTATACTTACCTAGATGGAGCTAAAGAACATTTTTCTTAGTAAAGTATCACAACCATGGAGAAGCAAGTGTCCTAACATAAAATCAGTAGTCAAACAAATTACACACCCACACATGAAGAAAACACAATCGGGGGCCTGGGGAAGACGGAAGGGGATTTGTAAGCTCCCACCTAACAGGCACAATGTAATTCAGGGGTCCTCAAACCACGGCCTGTGGGCCACATGAGGCAGCTTGATGGTATTTGTTCCCGTTTTGTTTTTTTACTTCAAAATAAGATATGTGCAGTGTGCACAGGAATTTGTTTATAGTTGTTTTTTTTTAAACTATAGTCCAGCCCTCCAACAGTCTGAGGGACAGTGAACTGGCCCACTGTTTAAAAAGTTTGAGGGTACAGGACACACCTGCTGGGCGAGGGGTACAGCTACAACTTGGACTTTACCTAACAAACGCAGACAACACAACCTAATTGTAGCTTGGATGTAGGAAGTCATGTTCACACCACCCACCTGAGTAGCTTGGATATAGGAAGTCATGTTCACACCACCCACCTGAGTAGCTTGGATGTTCACATTCCCTTCTCTTAAGAGCTTCCAGACGACAGCCATGTCCTCATCAGTCTCCGGAGAAGCCAGGGGAGTGATCATCACGGCAGTGTAGCCAGCTTTGTTCTGATGGTCCACATTGCAGACACCTGGGGGAGGAGAGGAGCAGGGGGCCTGGAATACCTCCCATGGGCCGGGGAATACCTCCCAAAAGCCCTACTTTTGCCTGTTCACCAGGACACCGGCTGCTGGTTGAAAGGCCACAGAATAGTGCTGTCCTCTCTGCAGAGAGGACAGTGGCTTACAGTCCTAGCAAGCTCTCAGACTGGCTACTTGGCCGGGAACAAAGGCTCATGTAATCCCAACTCTGGGAGGCCGAGGTGGGTGGAAAAACGCCTGGTCTCAGGAAATGGAGACCAGCCTGAGCAAGAGCGAGACCCCTTCTCTACTAAAAATATAAAAACTAGCTGGGCATTGTGGCAGGTGCCTGTAGTCACAGCTACTTGGGAGGCTGAGGCAGGAGGATCACTTGAACCTGAGGGTTTGAGGTTGCTGTGAGCTATGATGCCACAGTGCTCTACCCAGGGCGACATAGTGAGACTCTGTCTTAAAAAAAAAAAAAAAGAAAGAAAGAAAGAAAAAAGAAAGACAGAAAAATGAAAAAGTATAAAAAAAAGATGGGCTATCTTTCTTCACAAGTTTTCTCAGGATATCCCAGCAAGAGAGGTGTATAATAGCTAGAGACGGCTGAGCCAGTGAGTGACCATGACTTTATTCTCTAAAATGGAACACAAGACATTATTCCCACTTTACAGATATGGACCCCGGAGCTCAGAGAAGTTACACACACCTCTCATGTGAAGGGGAGCTGGGGTCAGGACTTAGGCGTGTTGCTCTGGAACACATCACTTACCTGACCACACGCTGCCCACAGCTGTTGGCTCCAGGTTTCACCCTCACTACCCCACGTTCACGCACAACTCTTACACTGCTGGCCGTGTACAGGTCCCCTCCAAGGGACAGGGATCTGTTGTGCAGTGTACCAGGGGCAGGATAAACGTAGGACATCTGCACGGAACAGCCATCTTACTCGGAAAATCTCGGAAGGAAAAACTCCATAATTTTTATATTAAAACAATTAAGAATATACCTTTCATAAGACAATGAAAAACTGGCATTATTTTTAATGATGAAGTAACAGATGAGAATTCTAAGAAATTCTTGCCTTATAGGCTTAGGGATATGCATTCCTATCCCTTTCTACTCAAGGAGAGGATTACTGGACACAGACTGATATCCCTCATGTAAAAGGTTCTACCTCTCCGGAACAACATTCCGTGGAAAACCAAACACCCTTGTACTGTTCCTCATTCAGAAAACTGAGGTGGCTCTTTTGGAGAATAATGAACCTATCTCAGTAAACCCAGTCACTCAGCCTTTCCTCCGCTGTCAAAGGGGAATAACAGAACCTACTTCAGAGTTGTCAGATGTATTGAGTTAATATACATAGAGGGTGCCCCAAAAAATGTATACATGTCTTAAGAAAGGAAAGAACTGTATTAAAATTATAAACTCAACGTATCCCAAAAACAAAAAACGAAGACAAGTTATGTTTGAGAACCTTTTGCAATTGCAGAAGTCAAATGTGACTTGAGTATTACAATTTAAATACAGTTTTTTCTTTTCTTAAAATGTGTATTCATTTTTTTGGCACTCTCTGTATTTTAAACACTTAGAATAATGCCCTGTATGTAGTAAATGCTCACTGGGGTAACTGATTATTGTCCAGAACGGTAGGCTTGTGGACTTAGGTGTTCATTATAACAAATCTGGTTTATGAAAGAATGTCAGGGCTACGTATAAGTTCTAGGCAGGTAGAAAAGTCAAACACATGTGTTTTATATTCCCGCCACCCCACAATTTTTCAAACAATTTTTAGCAGTTGCCATAATAGGTACGGCGCCTGTAGTTCAGCGGCTAGGGCGAGGCCACCTACACCGGGGCTGGCGGGTTTGAATCCAGCCCAGGTCTGCCAAACAACAATGACAACTACAGCCAAAAAATAGCTGAGCGTTGTGGCAGGTGCCTGTGTTCCCAGCTACTTGGGAGGCTGAGGCAAGAGAATCACTTCGGCCCAAGAGTTGGAGGTTGCTGTGAGCTCTGACGGCTCAGCACTCTACCCAGGGCAACATAGTGAGACTCTGTCTCAAAAAAAAAAAAAGAAAGAAAAGAAAGAAATTGCCATAATAATACCAGGATGCCTATGACACTAAAAAATCAGTCTGGCTGTTTTTTTTTTTTGTTTTTTTTTACCAGCATTTTCTCCCTCCAGCCCTGCATCACCTCATAGCTCTATCCTGAGAAAGAAGTGAACATCTGCACCGCCTGGTTAATAACTATTTTATTGCTACCTGCCGACTATTTTGTGCTTGCTGTTGAGATGTCGGAGGGAGCCTCAGGTTACCAGTTCTCTTTTATCTCTTCAAAAACACGACTTGTAGCTCAGTAGAGTGAGGCTCTGCCTTCCTCCCCACAGGCTTAGAAAAGGGAATAAAAGGGGCCAAGACCAGACAGCAAAGCCAACCCACCCTGCAGGTGATAGGGGAGAAGGCTCTTGACTGAGGCCATGCCCCAACCAACAAGCTCGCTCCTCTGGGGCGGCATCTGAGAGGGTAAGGGACGGGCACGGGGGCTGGGCTAGCACTGCGCAGGCACCGCCTCTCACTCTGTACAGTCCCTTCCAGGGTGACAGCTTTCTGGAAGCTTCACCGTGCCTCCTAAGGGAGCCCAGCGTGTGAGCGTGACAGAGCTGACACCCTCCACCCGCCCCCTACAGATGAGGGGACGTGGTCTATCTTCCATTTTTTATTTTTATTTTTTTTCACTTTAACATTTATTTATTCTGGGGGAAGAAATTTAAAAATGGTTTTGCTGTTTCTGTTTTCCTTCTTGATTTCAGTATTCTTCTACTTCCTCTCATTTCTTTTTCATTTTTATAGTTGCTACAACCTATCTTTTTTCTTTTCTTTTCTTTTTTTTTTTTTTTCTTTGAGACCGAGCCTCATGCTGTCACCCTGGGTAGAGTGCTGTAGCATCACAGTTCAAAGCAACGTCCAACTTCTGGGCTCAAGAGATTCTCCTGCCTCCCCCTCCCAAGTAGCTGGGACTACAGGCACCTGCCACAACACCCAGCTATTTTTTGTTGCAGCCATCATTTTTGTTTGGTGGGCCCAAGCTGGATTCGAACCCACCAGCTCAGGTGTATGTGGCTGGCACCTTAGCTGCTTGAGCCACAGGCGCCGAGCCTACAACCTATCTTAGTATACAGTACATTTCTATTTCTGATTTAAAAAAAGCATTGTAATCCCTTTCATTCTTTATGCTATGGCTGTTTAGCTATTTCACTCTGATAAAAGGGAAGGAAAGCTTCCAAACTACTTTAAGGTTGATGAATATTAACTGGATGCTTAGCTGACATTAGCAGATATTTATATAATAACACCCAAATCTTAGGCTGTTTATTCTTTGCCCTGGCCTGGCCTGCCTATAACTTCTAACAGGCTACAGAACTATAAACTACTCAAAGACAAGGGCTTTCTATACACTGCTGGTCTCTGGATCCTTCACCCCAAGGCTCACAGAGTCCCTGAAACCTAATGTGGAGTAGTAGAAAAAACCCAGACTCAGAGGACAACAGATCTTGGCTTTAATTCTAACTTCACGACTTACCGGCTCTGCGACCTGAACCACATTACCTGACATCTCAGAGCCTCAGTTTTCACACTTGAAAAATGTGACTAATATCTGCTTTGTGATCCCTGCAAGGATTGCCTACGACAGGGTATGAGCATCACACCCAGCCTGCGCTCTCCCCACCCCGCCCTGCCCCAGGCAGGATGACCAGGAGAGGGCTTCTCCCTCAGGCCTCTTCCCTTCCCCATCTCCATCCCTCTCCTAAAGACCACCCCTGTCTGAACTCTGGTTGGCCTGCCCAAAGCTCTGTCACTTCTAGATTTGCATCTGGAACCCTCAATAGCCTCCTGGACACACAGTCCACTGGACATTCAAGATCTGCTCCAGACGGAACTGTCCTTTCTGCTCTCACATGGGCTCCTTCCCTCTGCAGCACTGTCTTCCCGAGCTTGATGGAGAGCCCCATCTCCCCTCCTCCCTGGCAGCCCCTTGGGCACTGCCTCCACAGTGGTCTTCCCTCTCCTGTCCCCACCACGCTCCCTCATTGCCTCCCTAGTGACCTCTCTCTCTCCTGTCCCTGCCACTCTCTCTCACTGGGCTAAAGTTATCCTCTTGCCTCGGCCTCCCGAGTAGCTGGGACTACATGTGCCCGCCACAATGCCCGACTAGTTTTAGGGGAGGGGTTTGCTCTTTCTTAGGGGAGGGGTTTGCTCTTTCTCAGGTCTCGAACTCCTGAGCTCAAGCCATCCACCCACCTCGACCTCCCACAGTGCTAGCAATACAGTACAAAATGTACTTTTTGCCCACACTTTTGAGGGAAAAATAAGGATGCCCATTATATGTAGGTAACACTATTTGTTACCATTACCTACAATTTCTTGTACCTTGCATCTGTTGTATTTTGTAAATATTTGTTATGTAAAACTTCTTGTACCATAATGTTAAAAATAGACACTAAAATTCTTTTATAATACACAAGCAAGTACCTAAATACAAACAAATACAATTTTGAATTAAAATTTTTAAAAAAAAGTTGTTTTTTTTGTAGAGACATTGTCTCACTTTATCACCCTCAGTAGAGTGCCATAGCGTCACAGCTCACAGCAACCTCCAACTCCTGGGCTTAAGCGATTCTCTTGCCTCAGCCTCCCAAGTAGCCGGGACTACAGGCGCCCGCCACAACGCCTGACTATTTTTTTTGTTGTTGTTGTTGCAGTTTGGCTGGGGCCAGGTTTGAACCTGCCACCCTCAGTGTAGGGGGCCGGCAAGACAAAAGATTTTTTCTGAAAGTTTGGGCCCATGGGGTGCAGATTAAAACAGGAGTGCATTATACACGGCCGAATGTGTAGTAACACCCACTGCACAGGAAAGCTGTGACGTGTCAGTGATAAGCACAGACGGAGAGGTGGAGTCCAGTCCCTGGGATATGGGAAGAGCTACAGCGCAGAAGTTCCATTCTAGGAAGAAGTGTAGTGGGAACAGCCCTTGAAGGAGGGCCCCAGACGGTATAGACGCAATCGTTTCTGACCTGTGTCCAGCAGCAGCTTTGCGATGGAGAAGTTGGAGTGGGACACGCTGTAGTGGAGGGCGGTGTTCCCATTGTGATCAGCCAAGTTGACAAGCAGCTTCAGGAAGTGTGAGGAGTGAGGCTGGACCCCGTGGAGGTAGGCGGCCACCACAGCAGGACTGGACGATTTCCGACTGGAGACACGGAACCACTCCTGACTGATGGTGTTCAAGCTTTGCCTCTGGAACCCCAAGAGAGTCCAATTCCAAGAGGTTTCTTGGCCGGGGGTGCCCTAGCCAGGGTTCCTACCTTGCAGTAGGAAAAGTCGGCTTCAGCCTTTATCCTTCAACCCCTCCAGCTCTCCTGTGAGCTGTCCCAGGAGGGCTCAGAGCAGGGGATCAGGAAGGCAGCAAGACACTGTGCCTGTGTGGTCAGCCCCGTAGGAGGGGACGGCACAGAGACCTGTGTGGTCAGGCCCGTGGGAGGGGACGGCACAGAGACCAGTGTGGTCAGCCCCGTGGGAGGGGTCGGCACAGTGACCAGTGTGGTCAGCCCCATGGGAAGGGACGGCACAGTGACCAGGAGCTAGCACTTTGCTGGCCATAGTTTGAGTCTATGCTAACGTTAGCCCACACCCGTTTGCACACATCCCCAAGACCCTCTCTTTCATGCTCACTCAGCCCCAGACTCCACCAGGCCCCTCGTGTGTTTTCAATAGGGGCATAGCTGGAAAACTAACATCTTACTAGCAGGAAAAGTGCATGCTGAAAGCTGGGACAGACAACATTCCAATTTACACTTGCAATAAAACCCAAACAGGTGTGCTTGACTTATTTTTGGCTTTTAAACTGTGCTAGTGCCTTCAGAGGAAACGGCTTAAGAGCCATGGCAGGACCTTACTCTCTGCAGCATCCAGGTCCCCTGGGACCATGAGGGGGAAGAGTTCCAGAGCCAATGATGTCAGCTCTGTGTGTGACATGACCTAAGTGCCTGAAGTGGATCGTGTTTAGATTACTTGCCTAAAGGGAAGGAAAAGCTATTGGGATGTGATTATTATAAATTACTCATCCTGGAAAGAGCACTGTGTTTGGAGGCACTAAATCAGGTTTAAGTCCCAGCTTGGCTATGAGAGCTTAGAAGTCATATAACATTTCTGAACCTTACTTGTCCTATTAAAAAAGGGAGTCTGGGGCAGCACCTGTAGCTCAAGGGTAGGGCGCCGGCCCCATATACTGGAGGTGGCAGGTTCAAACCCGGCCCTGGCCAAAACAAAAAACAAAAGAGGGTCTGGCTGCCTTCCCTCCCATGGCCCTGCAGAGTGAGGGCCTCACGTAACCTGCTCCATTTTGAGGCAGGAGTGACGGGGGTGCTTTGACCCTGATGGGGTGTGGTGTTGGGCTGTGCATACACATTCTCTGGTCACTTTTTTAGGACAGAAACAGTGGAGTCTTTTGTGGTTGAAACTTTTTTTTTTTGAGAGTCTCACTTTGTCACCCTTGGTAGAGTGCTGTGCTGTCACAGCTCACAGCAACCTCCACCTCTTGGGGTCAAGCAATCCTCTTGCCTCAGCCTCCCAAGTAGCTGCAACTACAGGTGCCTGTCACAGTGCCCGGCCATTTTTAGAGATGAGGTCTTGCTGCAGCTCAGGCTGGTCTCCAACTTGTGAGCTCAGGCAATCCACCTGCCTCAGCTTCCCAAAGTGCTAGGATTACAGACGTGAGCCACTGCGCCCAGCCTTAAAACGTTTTTATAGGTCAAATATTTCCTTCACCTATGGAATCTTCAGGAAAATCTGGAAGAAGATCTTAATGTGGAACAGAGTGGTGGATTCTGAATAAAGAGTTAAGAAAGAACTTAGTTCTGTAATTTAAGAATAAATAACAGGAGATTTTTTTTTTTTGAGATAGGGTCTCAAGCTGTCACCCTGGGTAGAGTGCTGTGACGTCACAGCTCACAGCAACCTCAAACTCTTGGGCTTGAGTGATTCTCTTGCCTCAGCCTCCCAAGTAGCTGGGACTACAGGCGCTGGCCACAACGTCCGGCTACTTTCTGGTTGTATTTGTCATTGTTGTTTTAGCTGGCCTGGGCCAGGTTCAAACCCCAGCCCCAGTGTATGTAGCCCCACTGAGCTGCCCAAATAATAGGAGTTTTGATCAACATCCACATCACAAATTGGTTCTTTATCAGTCTGAGAGCAGCTATTTGGCAAATCAGCTACGACAAAACAATACAGATGGGTGGGTGAGTAATAAACACCGATGAACTGGTTGTTTTTACTCCCTGGGGCTCTTCTGCAAAGGAGAGAGCAAAATGGTGTTTAAAACTGCGTACAGGTTGTTCCACTGTGGGCCTTACCTCGCTCCCATAACTTGGGAAAACGTGTCTGTGTCAGTGTCCCTTGATTAAAAGTAGATCCCAGTTAGGCCGGGCACAGTGGCTCACGCCTGTACTCCTACCCCTCTGGGAGGCTGAGGTGGGTGGGTTGCTTGAGCTCAGGAGTTAGACCAGCCTGAGCAAGAGCAAGACCCCATCTCTAAAAATGGCCAAGCGTTGTGGCGGGCGCCTGTAGTCCCAGCTACTCAGGAGGCTGAGGCAAGAGGACTGCCTAAGCCCAAGCGTTTGATGTTGTTGTCTGTGAGCTATGATGCCACCACACTCTACCCAGGGTGACAAAGTGAGACTCTGTCTAAAAAAAAAAAAAAATTAGATCCCAGTCGTTACATTTAAATCGTCATTTAAATTTTAGTCGTTTAAATCTCTGTGGGTGTGATGGTGTGAGGGAACAAACACGTATGTTCTTGTTTTTGGTCCCTTGACCAGCACCAACCACAGAATTAAGCGTCAGTGCCTGTGGGGACGGAGGCGGGCTGCCTTCCTCACTTCACTGCTGAGGGAGCCCGGCCTGAGCGTTCAGCTGACTCTCCTGTATCTCACAGATGAGGGTCCTTGAAACAGAACGCACCGTTCCCACTCTGTTGGCATTTTCCTTGGTACCTGAGTACCTCGGAGCTCGGGGCAGTTCTGAGCCCGATCCACACTAACAGACATCCAGGGTCTATGCTCATGCGGCGGGGGAGTCCCTGCTCTCCTGCGCACTCCCACTGTGCCTCTCCCTCCACCCACCCACCGCTCACTGGGTTAGCTGGAGAACACCCCGACTGCCTCAGGCAGGGGCCACAGTCACCCAGTCCCAGCTAATGGCTTAACTGCCTTCACTGCAGGACAACCTTCATATGACAGGAAAGTGCAAAGTACCAGGAGTTGGTCGCTGGTGGTCCCAGTTTCCGGCAGATGTTGGTTCAAGGCCCGGCACGCATTAAGAAAGTCTTCTGAGGGTTTACATCTAAAGAAAACAGACGCAGAGACGTTTATAGAAAGGTTCTCCACGCTGATTTGAAGAAAGACTTTCACTTCACTTCTCAGCAGCTCAAACACCCGAAATGGACAAAGGCCACAGGACAGAGGCTGTCCTCAGAAATCTGGGTGGCCACAGCGTCCCCACAACCCTTCTGAAGAGTGAATCAAGCACACTGGCCACTTTGTCCTGCCTTTGTCAGGGGCCAGAGGAGGTAACCACAATGGTGACCATGGGCCCATTCCTGACAGGCCAGGAAGACGGGGGCTGTCTTTTTGACTTGGGGTGACTAGCAACATTTTCTGCCTGGTGACTAAAAAATCCAAAACACCAATCCCACCGGTAAATTTCTTCAGGTTTCTCTTCCAGAAGGACACCGTAAGTCTGGCAGAGTCAGTAAGATGGGTGTCCGCAGTGACAAGTGCACCTGTGTTCGTGTGAGGACAGAATTGGCACCAAGAGGCCTCAGTTGGGAGTCAGGGTTAATGACCACTAAGAAGCCCTCACATCCCCTGGCACTGCTGTGTTGAAGCGGCTCTGTGGACCCGTGTGATGGCCAGCTCCCGCCCACTGTTGCACTGTCCTCTGGCCACCAGGCTGGGGATGGTGATAATAATGACAATGGTACTATTTTTCTTTTTTTAAGGCAGAGTCTCACCTGCAAAGTCTTGCACCTGGTCGAGTGCTATGGCATCACAGCTCACAGCAACCTCAAACTCCAGGGCTCAAGCGATCCTCTTGCCTCAGCTTCCCAAGTAGCTGGGACTCAGGCACCTGCCACTATGCCAGCTATTTTTAGAAACGAGGTTTTGCTCTGGCTCAGGCTGGTCTCAACTCATAAACTCCAGTGAGCCTCCCAGAGTGCTGGGATTACAGGTGTGAGCCACACAGAGTGCTGGGATTACAGTGTCAGCCACCCGTCTCGGCCTCCCAGAGTGCTGGGATTACAGTGTCAGCCACCCGTCTCGGACTCCCAGAGTGCTGGTATTACAGTGTCGGCCTCCCAGAGTGCTGGGATTACAGTGTCAGCCACCCAGAGTGCTGGGATTACAGTGTCAGCCACCCGTCTCAGCCTCCCAGAGTGCTGGGATTACAGTGTCAGCCTCTCAGAGTGCTGGGATTACAGTGTCAGCCACCTGTCTCAGCCTCCCAGAATGCTGGGATTACAGGTGTCAGCCACCCAGAGTGCTGGGATTACAGTGTCAGCCACCAAGAGTGCTGGGATTACAGTGTCAGCCACCCAGAGTGCTGGGATTACAGGTGTCAGCCACCCAGAGTGCTGGGATTACAGTGTCAGCCACCCAGAGTGCTGGGATTACAGTGTCAGCCACCATGCCAGTTTATTTCAGCCTCTGCCAAGCACTTCCTGCATGGCAGGCACTGTGCCAGACACTGCTTGCCTGACCTCATTCGCTGCCCAGATGGCGCATTCTGGGGTTGGTGTCACCCACATTTCACAGAGGTGGGAAATCGAGGTGCCCACAACTTTAGGACCTTGTCTAAAGGATATTGTATCAGAGGCGGGATTTGAATTCAGGCGTGTCTGACCCCACAGGCAGGGCTCGTCTCATGACCCCTCTCTTTGAAAGACATGGTTATGTCAGCATGGCCAACAGGAGAGGAAGAAAAACTCGTGGATAAGAATCAGAAAGTAGGCTGAGATCCCCGTCCTGTGAGCTGTGTCACTGCTAAGCCTCTATTTCCTCATCTATAAAGAGGGCATTATAATAATCTCTGCTTGAATGACTGTTGGAAGGGTTATATGATACCTGTAAAGTCTGTCCCATTTGCAGTGCTAGGTAAAAGTGGTTTAGATGGAGAGCTCTGACTATGACAGTAAGTGCCACACAGGTGGGGGCCGCCTCTGCTCAGCTCAGCCAGTGTACAATGGGTGGGGAACAAATGAACAGATTAAATGATAAATGAAAGGGTGGATTAACGTCCTTCTTAAAAGGACCAGTTGGCCCTGCTGGTTCTCATCTGACTCACCTCTCAGCCTTGGAGTGGGAGACTTCATCCCCAGGATATTTAGAACTCCTATCACACAGACTGTCCTGGCCTGCGTGGTGGGTGCCCTGCTCAGCCTCGCGGCCAGGGTGGACAGCCTTGGTCTGCCCGTCTTCTGGGCTGTCACATTTCTTCTCAGCCTCGCTGTCAGACAAGTCTTCTGGGGAGCTGTCCTCACCGCTGGTCTCCTCACTCGAGGTGGTCTCATAGCTGGGAATGGAGACAAAAGTCACTTGTCCTGTCCTTCCTGCCCAGAGCCCAGGTCAACACCTGTGAGAGCTGGGTGGGGCTCAGGTAACACTTGATAACCACTTCCATCTTCTGCACCTGCAGAAGGTCAGGAGGGCTCCCCAGGAATCTCAGCATCAAAGAGACACAGTAAAGGGCTTTGGCCTGATGCTAGAGGCCATTTGGGGAGAAAAGGCAATTAACTGTGTTCTGGGAAGCAGACACACCAGCGCCCCGTCCCTAACTGGCTGATGCATTCAGGTGATACTGTCAGGCAGTCTAGTGTCTCACAAAAGCATCTGCTTCTGGAATCCTAACATGGGGCCCAGAGAAGGATCCCAATCCAAGTGAACATCCCCACCTCCACCTTGAGTTTTCTGAAGTGCCTGACAAACGTCTCTGTGAGGGAGCAAGCCCTCCCATCAACCCACCTGCTGCACCTGGTTCATGGCTTCTCCCAGCGGGCCCCGTGGGAGACCCCAGGGCAGCATCTGCCTTACTCAGCTGACATGTATGTGACTTAGAGCAGCTGAAGGGAGGGCACGGGCCACCTGACTCGTGGTCTCCCTTCCTGCAGTGACCCTCATGCTCCATCTATCGAGCTGGCAGACCAGCGGCCATGGTGAAGTCCTGGAAGATTTACTAACTGCCTGCTGATGCTCAACAGGAGACCCCCATGAAGGATGCTACTGGTAAGATCGCTATTTGGGCGTTCTGGAGCCACTAGACACAGACACAGCACTTTCAGCAGGTGACAGCCAACGCTGGGCCTGCACTCAGCACAGTGGAGGGTGGAGGTGCCACAGCTCCAGGGGCTAAGGCCACCAGAGCCACGATCTGGCCCCTCTAGGGTTGGGTACAGAGTCTCCACTGTGCCCCCTAAGGTCCTTTCTCGAAGAGGAGCCCGTATGTATGGGGTTTACAAACCCAGCCTGCTCCTGGTATTCTGTCTTAATTCCAGATATTTCTGCCTCTATTATGCTTGTTTTTATTTATATTTTTTAAGGGTCTCACTCTGTCACCCTGGGTAGAGTGCCATGGCATCATAGCTCTCAGCAACCTCAGACTCCTGGGCTCAAGCGATCCTCCTGCCTCAGCCTCCCAGAGTGCTGGGGTTACAGGGTGAGCACCGCGCCTGCCTTCAACAGAGATTTATTGAGCACCCACTACGTGCTGGGCACTATTTTAAACTCTGTGCCAAAGCACCTGCCCTAGTGGAGCTCATGTTCTAGGAGGCATAGGCAGAAAATAAAAATGTAAACAAATATTAGATTCAGACAGTGATAAGAATAATGAATAAAATAGAAAAGGGCCACGGGATAGAGAGATAGGAGAATGGGTTACTTTAATTAGAGCAAAAGTTCCTAACCTTGATGGCACATGAGAACCCCTTGGGCAGGGGTGGCGAACACGCGGCTAGAGCCGCATGCGGCTCCCGACCAAAATGAATTTCGGCTCTTTGCCTCTTATCATTATTTTTTATACTGTGGCTCTTTGCCAAGTTTGGATTTTGTTATGCTGCTTCTGAGGAGGGACCTCTGAGGAGCGATCTCCGAGCACGTAGTCGAACTTGTTCGCTACCCCTGCCCTTGGGGGTATTTAGAACCCCTATCACACAGACTGCACCCAGACTCATCAGACCAGAGTCTTCAGGGTAGGTACCCAGACATAGGATTATTTAAAGCTCCCCGGGTGTGTCCACCATGCAGCCATGTTGAGAACCACTGTACTAGAGCACCACGTGCTCAGGACTGCCTGTTAAGAGGAGCACCTTCAGCAGGTGACAGCCAACGCTGGGCCTGCACTCAGCACAGCTCCAGGGGCTAAGGTCGCCAGAGCCACGATCTGGCCCTTCTAGGGTTGGGTACAGAGAGGAGGATTCCTGGGGGTGTTTGAGCTGGGGAGACCTGTGTCCTACATCAAGTTTTGAGATGAAGTTGATTCTCCTTTGTACATGAACTAATGAACGTGCAAAACTCTGGGGTCAGACGTAAGAGGAACAATTCTAAGATACCTCATTTCATCATTTCTGACACGTCCCTCAGAGAATCTGCAACAATGACCTCACCCCTTGTTTGAACCCCGTGCCTTCCCTTCTGGTGTGAATCTGGTGTGAACTGGCAGGGATTCTGACTCTCTGGGCAGTCTCAGAATCCAGCAGGGGCCGGGCTGGGGTCCCCTCCATGACATACCATGGGCCCTTGTCTAGTGTCACTTGTCACTTGAAGGTACATCAGCCTTCCTCTTTATTTTGTCTTCTCTGTAAGCTAAAGGCAGGGACCATGATTTATCTGACTTTACCCCCAACAGCCAGCACATTGCTGGTATTGAATAAATGTTTGCTGAAGGACCAATTTAGAAAATATTCTAAATCCAACATTCACTTCTCTAGAATATATAAGGCTCACCATCCCAAAACACCTGGGTTTGGTCTGCAGGAAATTAAAGGAAGAAAACATTAAATGAATGAAATTTGAAACCCAACAAATTAACAGAGTTTTTACTAGTTTTGGTGTTGTGGTTCAGGTTAAACACCTTCTTCCTGTGTATACCCCCAAACTCCCAGATGCCACCTGGAGTCCTGGCCCTGGGGGAGACCAAGGCCAAAGCACATTAAAAGCGGCAGTTCCCATAAACAGCCACAGCTGGCAGGAAGCCAGACATATGCAAACCCAAGATGGAATTTTAAAGGGTCATTGAGATTAATTCCCTTGAAAAATAATGAAAACCAGATGCCTCCCCCTAGGAAGAGAGAGTGCCAGGGACAGCAGCAGAGAAGGGGCAGGGAGGGCAGTCTGAGCTTCACAAGCGATGCTTACCCACCGTTAACCCCAACAAACTGAAGGTTCTTTTTGGTCCCATTACCTCCTGCACGGAAGCCATAGTCTTTCTTTTTCATTATGGATTTAAGGCTGGTCGGCGGGGAGATCTCTAGGCAGACACAACATCACAGGTTAGAATGACCTTGGGGACACTTGGGAACGTAGCAAAACCAGGATCTCACTTTAAGGGGATAGAGATTGCAGGTGTGTGAAGAGGTGGGAAGTGACAGGGAATTAGGTCACGTACATTGAATGTCTGCACAGCCTTCTGGGAAGGCCCGGCTTTCCCATCAGTGTGGGGAGAACTGTCCCTGTTTGTAATGCCTTTCTAGGGTGGCTGACAGAGCAGCCTCTCCGGGGAGAACCATGTGCTGCGGGTGCCGCTGTTGTCCCTGTGTGACAACTGGGAAATCTGAGGCTCAGACTTGCTCAGCCAATGGCAGAACTGGGGTCTCTGGACCCACTGTCCAGCACCCACACCTGCTGAGGGCACCTTCCTGGCTCACAAGCGCATGTTCACACCTGGGACGTGGAGGTCGTGATGACCCTGTGCTCAGGGCAGACACACAGGACGGGCATAAACCTCCTTGTGCTGTGCCCAGCAGTATGCAAGGCATTTCCCAGGAGGAAACACTAGACCGGCACCAAGAGTATGAGAGGGTAGCAGTGAGTGACCCCTGGCAGAAGAGGAGGACTCTATGCTGCCCGCTGGGCAAAGCAGAATAGGTTCCCCTTTGCCCAACGGCAAAGTGAGTTTCATCTGTCACAAGAGGAAGTAACAGCCAAAGGGCTGATTTCCACGTGTGAGCATCACTCAATCCCCACCCCTCACATTTTGCTCACGCATGCACACGTGTGTGCACACAGAGAAAATATTCAGGGAACTATTCCAGATCTCAGTATAATGTTCCCCCAAAACCAGGCTAAAGAAAACCTCTACTGTGCGAGAAGCAGAGGGAAACCCGGGATGTGAGAGCCGAGGAAACAGTGGAGGGAGGCCGAGGTTTGGAGCCCACGCAGTCAGATCCACCCTCAGAGCAAAGACAGCAGCAGAGGGCTGAGCCTCCACACATCAGCCTTTATTCCGCTGGCTTTCTGGAGGTGCTAAAATCTTTTAAAAATCACTCATGCAACTGAAAACATTCTGCCCTCTGACTCATCGGCTAGAGGAGAAATGGTCTGGTCTCAGGCCCAGCATTTACCCATAGGTGGGGAGGGGGCTGGGGGCTCCCTCTGCGGGGCCGACTGGGCGGAGCAGGCCGACAGCAGCAGGTTGAGGGAGCTCAGCAGCTGGTTCTGGATGCCGCTCAGCTTGGAGGCCGGCTGCCTGATGGCGCTGGCCAGCTCAGGGTAGCTGTGCTCCAGGCAGCTCCACTGCTCCTGCAGGAGCTCCTGGATCTTCTTCACGTACTGTCCGAGGGTGGCGTCTGTTGGCGAGCTGGGTGGCCTTCCCGGGGACTCCTTCCCTGGGAGATAGGAGCCGGCCTCCACCCTCCCTGCTGGGGGAGACTTTCTGTCACTGCTCCAAGAAGAGGCCCCTGCTCCCCAGGCCGGGCCCTCTGGGCCTCCCTCCTGCTCAGCTCCAGGTTCCTCGATCCTGAGTTCTGTGGAGAGGCAGCTGTGTGAAGAGGGGGAGGGGACCCACTTGGGGTCCTGCAGCAGTGGCAGCGGGGACAGTAGTGCGTGCTCTCCTGGGCTCTGGTCCCCTTGTCTGTGCCTCTTTTGTCCACAGGGGAGACCATTCTCTCCTGCTTGGGCCCCTGGGCTCTCGAATTCTGTGATGTGCTGAAGGCTGACCTCAATGCCTTTGTCACACAACTCCCTGGTCCAGAGTCCACTGACAGGATCTGTGTTCACCATGGCATCAGTCCTGCCCTTGGTGTCTCTGGCAGTCTCTTGGCGAAGCTTTCCTTCCATCTGGGCCATGGTGTGCTCCAGCTCCTGAATCTTCTGCTCCCTGGCCTTGGCTTCCTCCTCCCGCTGTTGGAGGACAGCCCTGACCTGCACCAGCTCCTGGGTTTTTCCTGACAACTCGCCCTGGAGGGCCGACACCTGCTGCTGCAGGCTGGGGATGCAGCCCGCCAGGCCCAGGCCTTCCTCACTGACTGTGACCCCCACACTTCTCACATCCACAGCCCCGGGCGGTGGGGGAGGGAGCTCGTGGATGTTCAGCTCCAGCTCCTGCAGGGGCAGCTCACTCTCGGGGATGGGTGATGGCAGGGGTGGGGGGCTCGGTGTCGGGGGCCCAGGGCTGAACACCTCCTCTAATCCTCTGGTTTTGGGCTCATCTTCTGCATCCTCCAGAATTCCAAGTGTGTTCTGGAAGAAGGGAGGAGGCTCTGGGAGGGAGAGGTGGTCTGATGCCTTCAGGCTCCCCTCTGCAGGCTCGGCTCCCTCCTGGACCAGCTCCAGAGTCCTCAGCACCAGGTCTCCCAGTTTTCCGACCTGTGGTGGTGGTGACGCTTGCAGACTAGAGCTGCCAACAGCTGCAAACCCTTCCGCAGGGCCGAAGGCACCGTCACAGATGGGGCCCTCGCCCTGGAGTGCAGGCCTGTGCTGCTGCAGCGTGGCGGGCATGCTGGATGCTCTCAAAAGCTGGGGCCGTCCACTGCCGTCCTCCGGGGCCGCAGGTTCCAGCTGCCTGGTGGCCTCCGCCAGCAGGGCCCTGCGATGGTAGCTGAGCTCACTCCTGCTACCTGTGGCCTGGGGGGGATGACCAGGCGGCAGTGATGGGGTTTGCTCCTGTGTCCCAAGCGAGACTTTCCTTGGCACCCCTGGGGACCAGTTTTGGTGGGGCAGAGCGGCCTGGGGGCGAGCCTCGCCATTGGGAAGGCTGAAGTTCCGCGGCAAAGTGCTGAACTTGGCTGGCTTGGCCTTTCTGTGGATAGGGATCCTTTTGATGGTGTTTCCCTTCTCAATGTCATCCACATACTTGAGGAAGTCCAGGTCTAAATGAAAACCATACGGGGTCTCCACAGAGTAAGGGTAGCTCTTGGGAGGGTGTTTCTTTTCATCCCCCTGAGAGGACTGGTCTTTGGCTGGGAGACATAACACATGTTAAAAAAAAAAAAAAAAAAAAAAAAAAGCACAGAGTTAATTAAGACGTAAAGAGCAGTAAGGCCTAATGTCTGTGATTTTGACTTACCACTATCACCTGAGACTTCTAAATGTTCTATGCTCTAAATTATGGCCGAGACGCTTAGTCCTTTTAGCTGTCCTGGGAAATCATCTTATTAAATCAGTGTGTACTTAGCCAGTGTATGTAAGCAAAGAGGCAGTGGGAATGGTTTCCAGTTTGCAGTATGCCTTCTCAGTGACTACTGTGGAATCTGCCTGCAGACCTGTAAAACAAAATTTTCTCATGCTCGTTTTTATGGGGGGTGGGTTTGAGTCAAATGATTGCTGAACTGAAGTGGCCAGGAACTCACCAAATTGGGGTGCTAATTGGCAATTATAGGTATAGTTTTAAAGGATGAGATACACAAGTGCACTTCAGCATGAAAAAAGAAACTTGCAGGGCAGCGCCTGTGGCTCAGTGAGGAGGGCGCCGGCCCCATAGACTGAGAGTGGCGGCTTCAAACCCGGCCTTGGCCAAACTGCAACAACAAAAAATATAGCCGGGTGTTGTGGTGGATGCCTGTAGTCACAGCTACTCGGGAGGCTGAGGCAAGAGAATCGCCTAAGCCCAAGAGCTGGAAGTTGTTGTGAGCTGTGATGCCTCGACACTCTACCAAGGGCGACAAAGTGAGACTCTGTCTCTTAAAAAAAAAAAAAGAAAGAAAAAGAAACTTACAAAAAAAATGAGTAACTTCTATCACTCAAATAAATAGTAAATCTTGCTGAAGCCAGAGATGTCGATGAGTCCCACTTTCTGCATTAAGCTTCCGCAGGTCCCTGGGCCTCAAGCACACAGATTACAGAGCAGTGCAGCGAGTGAGCCCACCAGTCTCTGCTCTTTCTACCTGAGGCTGCTGGGTGCTTACCAAACCACAATTTCACCTTCAAAACCCATGCTGCGTAAGTAAGACAATACCTCCTTTAGCCAGAAACACAATGAAAAAAAGAAACATCAAACAAAACAAAAAGGAAATATCACCTTTACCCTGGACTGGTAAAAGGGTGGCGAGGGAATAGGGCCAATTAATTAATATCAAAAGGGACACCAGCGTCCATGCTCCAAGAGGTACGGGGCTCATCTTTTTAGGACACTCACACTATGGGGAAACGTCATCATGACACCACGGCATTACACCACGGTACGGGTGACCTCTGTGCAGAGGACGCTGAGAAGCAGCCAGTTTTTCAACTGTGTGACTCCTTCAAGTAACCTCTCTGCCCAGTCTTTGTTCCTTTGCTTTACTTCACGGGACACCCCTTTGCTACCTCTGTGACTTTCTGGTAGATGGACTCTGAAAATTCTGAGCTCGGGAGAGAATGTTAATGGAGCGTATAGAGGTTAGGAATTAGGGCGAAGGGCTTAACTACAACTTGAATGTTGCCTAACAAATGCAAACAATGTAACCTAATCATTTGTACTCTCCCATTAATCTGAAATTAAAAAAAAAGAATTAGGAGCAGTGCCTGTGGCTCAAAGGAGTATGACACTGTCCTCATATACCAGAGGTGGAGGGTTCAAACCTGGCTCTTGCCAAAAACTGCAAAAAATAAATAAATAAATAAACGAAAGAGAGAGAGAGAGAGAGAGAGAGAGAGAGAGAGAAAGAGAGAGAGAAAGAGAAAAGAATTAGGTTCTAGAGCCTGGTTTGTTTCTCTGCTCTGTGACTTTGGGAAATTACTCAGCCTCCTGGTGTCTCATCATCTACACAGTGGAAATTATAACAGGTGAGTTAAGAGTAGCATGAGGACCACGTTATACTAAGTCAAACGTGCTTAGAACAAAGCTTTTGGCACACGCCCAGCACTGTGCTTATCTTTGAGACACACCACAGAACGCATCTCCTGTGACTCGCGCCTGGTCTCTGCTCATTCTCTGTGACCAGCTGCTTGGCTCGTGGGGCAGAGGGCTTGGGGTGCAGAATTACTAAATGGCTGTCGTTCAGGCCTCTCATCTCAACCAATGTGTTCGTTGCTAAACTAGATCCTAAAGACAAAAGGTGAATTGGCTTCCATCTCTGCCCTCAAATCATTTTTTTTTTTTTTTTTTTTTTGAGACAGAATCTCTACCCTGTTACCCTGGGTGGAGTGCTGTGGCATCTTAGAGGTGGTCTGGTGCCGTCAGTCTCCCCTCTGAGTGGGTTAATGGCAACCTCAAACTAGCTGGGACTGCAGGTGCCTGCCGCAATGACCGGCTAGTCTTTCTTTCTTTTTTTTTTTTTTTTGAGACTGCTTGTCACTCTGTTGCCCTGGGTAGAGTGCCATGGTGTCATCACAGCTCACAGCAACACCAAACTCTTAAGCTTGAACAATCCTCCTGCCTCAGCCTCCCGAGCAGCTGGGCGTACAGGTGAGCACCACCACAACTGGCTGGGTTTTCTGTTTTTCTTTTCTTTCTTTTTCTTTAGAGACAGATTCTCACTTTATTGCCCTCGGTACAGTGCTGTGGCATCACAGCTTACAGCAACCTCCAGCTCTTGGGCTTAGGCGATTCTCTTGCCTCAGCCTCCCAAGTAGCTGGGACCACAGGCACCCGCCGCACGCCCGGCTATTTTTTTGTTGCAGTTTGTCTGGAGTCAAGTTCAAACCCGCCACCCTCGGTATATGGGGCCGGCGCCCTACCCACTGAGCCACAGGCACTGCCCAGTTTTCTGTTTTTCCCTGAGCTCAAGCAAGCCACTCGCTTCGGCCTCCCAGAGTGCTAGGATTACAGGTGAGAGCCACGGCACCCAGCCACTGCCCTCCAATAACTTATTATCAAATAGGAGAGACACAAACAGAGTGCAGTATGATCAGGAAACCTGTTCAGGGTACAGTCTTCTTTCCTCTGTCGGGGCTCATGACACTGTGTCTGGCCCCGACCCCGGGCCTTGTTGGAGCCGGACACTAGGCCTCTGGCCCTGGCCCACTCAACTGTCTGGACGCCGGCCACTGTGCCACCTTACTCAGGGTAGGTTTCGTTCAGGTCTCAGGTGCCGAATGAAGCACCTTAGAAGTCATGGTCAGTATTAGAGGAGCGAGCATCTCAGCAGCAATCTCAGCAGCAGACTTAGTGGGAGAGCGCCGATCAGCGTCCTCCGGGCAAGAAGCAGAGCCAAAGGAGGAGCCCCCAGCTCATTCTCCCAACACTATTTACAGAAGTGATCCCGTGGCCGCCTGCGTCACAGGTGCAGAGACTGCTAACCAATGACGTACACACTTTCCTGCTCTCGTGCGTCTCACTGATGAGAGCCAGTGATGTCAAATCCCTTCCCCAATCCCTTTTTTTGTAGTTTTTGGCCGGGGCTGGTTTGAACCTGCCACCTCCCGTATATGGGGCTGGCGCCCTACTCCTTGAGCCACAGGCGCCGCCCCCCAGCCCCTTATTGCCAAGGTATTTCCCACAGGTGCCTCCTACATTCCTCACTTAGTTTTCCAGTTGTTCCAGAATCATTTTCTTAGGCTTGGTGGCTAATTTTTCCTCGGTAGGAGAAGGATGACTCCACAAAAGTGACACACGACTGGATGTTAAATGAACAAATAGGAACTGGCCAGGAGAACAAGAGAACAGAAGATCCTGCAGTGGTTTGTCTCTGTGGTGAACAGCATCAACTCCCACCACCTCTGGACAGACAGGCAAGCTAATAATCCCTCACTGAGAGGCAGAGTCTATCTCTCTAGGCCTTTGAATGTTGGCGGGCCTGCGACCCAAAGACTATGGCAGAAATGATGCTGAGAATTTCTGAGGCTAGATCATAAAAAGCCTTTTAGTTTCCGCCTGGATGTCTTAGACTGTACACTCAGTGGGAAGCCTGCTGCCGTGTAAGAAGTTCAACTTCCCTGAGACGGCCTCGCTGCGAGGAAGCCCAGACAGCCCCAGAGAGACCTCACGTGGAGAGACGCCTAGCTCGCCCCCAGCTGAGCCTCATTCATAATAAGTTACTGTGTTAAGCCACTAAGTTTTGAGGTTGTTTGCCCTGCAGTGATACACAGCCAGGACAGATGTCCTAGATACCATCAGGGACTGTGCAAGGTGGGGAGGTGTGACTTACACAGTATTTTCGAGTTCTGCCATGCAGTTGCTGTAGCCAGAATTCAGTGTGGGAGAGCAGGGTGAACAGTTGGAAAGGCCCAGAGTGGGGAGAAACGTGTGTGCACCACAGCAAGCTCTGACTTTACTCGTAGGTCAGGGGAGCCACTGAGGGTTTTTTTTTTCTTTTATTTATTTATTTATTTATTTTTGAGACAGAGCTTCAAGCTGTCGCCCCTGGTAGAGTGCTGTGGCATCATACTCACAGCAACCTCCAACTCCTGGGCTCATGCGATTCTCCTGCCCCCGCCTCCCAAGTAGCTGGGACTACAGGTGCCTGCCACAATGCCCGGCTATTTTTTGTAACCAGTGAGTTTTTGTTTTTTTTTTTTTTTTTTTTTGTGACAGAGTCTCAATTTGTCGCCCTCTGTAGAGTGCCATCGCATCACAGCTCACAGCAACCTCCAGCTGTTGGGCTTAGGCGATTCTCTTGCCTCAGCCTCCTGAGTAGCTGGGATTACAGGTGCCCACCACAACACCCGGCTATTTTGTTGTTGTTTCAGTTTGGCTGGGGCAGGGTTTGAACCTGCCACCCTCAGTATATGGGGCGGGCGTCCTACTCACTGAGCCACAGGCACCACCTCAGTGAGAGGTTTTAATAAGGAAGTGACTTGGTTGAATGTGTTTCAAAGAGAGCATCTTTCAGAGAATGAGAAGAGCAAAGCAGAGGCCCAAAGACCAGCTGGGAGGCTGCTGACACGTCAAAGGGAAGCAGGAAGCAGAGGTCCTGGAGGGGCGGCCAGGGGTGGGGAGCCTGCAGTTTGAGGCCACATGTGGCCTGCTGGATCCTTGAATGCAGCCTTTTGATTAAATATGAATTTTACAGAACAAATGCTTTCAATAAAGGGATTATTCTGTGAAGTGTGGGTTCAGTCGAGGGGCCCACACTTGGGGATCTGGAAAAGTGCAAAGATGGCATTTCCCTAAGGACAGACTAAGGCTGAGCTCTTCCCACTGGCCGAGGCCACAAGCTTGCCTCATGGCTGTCTGTGCTTTCGGAAGTGCAGCTATTCCAAAGAAGAAAATGACGCCAGCTGGACACAGGAAAGCTGAGCTCATGAGCATGGCCACCATCGGGGCTGCCAAGTAAAGCCACAGGGCTGTTACGTTGCAACCACAGGTGGGGATGGACGGACATTGGTGCTGAGTCACAGGATGGTCTCTGCTGGGCTCCAGGGCATCCAGCTGCATAAGGAGTAAATGTTCTTCCAGCACCCAAGAAACTCCAAGTAAGTTCCCACCTGCCCGCACATTTTTTTTTTTTAAAAACAACTTTCTTCTCCTGGACAAAGAAGCACATTAGCAGTTTCATTAAACAGAGCAGTGTCTTTTGTGCTGTTTTTCTTTCTTTCTTTTTTCCCTGAGACAGAGCCTCAGGCTGTCGCCCTAGGTAGAGTGCCGTGGCATCATACTCACAGCAACCTCCAACCCCTGGGCTTAAGCTATTCTCTTGCCTCAGCCTCCCAAGTAGCAGGGACTACAGGCGCCTGCCACAACGTCCGGCTACTTTCTGGTTGTAGTTGTCATTGTTGTTTGGCGGGTCGGGTCTGGATTCGACCCTGCCAGCTTTGGTGTATGTGGCTGTCGTCTTAGCTGCTTGAGCTACAGGGGCCGAGCTGCTTACCGTTTTTCAAAGTGTACTTTGCTACCATCTTAGACCTTTTGGTCCACTTAGCAGCCTCCTGGATCACAAGGACAGGCCAAATCAGAAAAGAGATACTTGTCCAAAGTTAAGGAGGGAGCAGATTTATGACCCAGAAGACAAAGAACTGACGGAGTGGCTGCATCATTTATCCGCTGACTGCCTCCACTCAGTAGAAAGGCATCGATGTGCCCAGGGGCCCCTGGGAGCAGGTCCAGAGCAGAAATACAGCGACAGCATCAAGTAAGAACAGCAGAGTGAAAGGCAAAATCTCCCACAAGGGAGAGCAGCTATGGGGGTGACAGGGTTACAAGGTGCTTTCCCCAGACATCACTGCGGGTCTCTCTGGGTTGTGTGCGCACGTGCACGTACACACACACACACACACACACACACGCGCGCGCTCTGCTCTTCAGGTTGCCTACCTACCTGGCTGCCATCTACCACTCTGCATTTCATCTCTTTCTTCCAGTGCAAGAGGAAGGGTGGATTTTAATGAGGGAGCCTGAGCATATAAGGCTGAGAGACCTACCCTCACTCAAAACTCTGCTCCTATTAATTCTACCTGGTGACAGGTAGGCAGGAGCTCAGAATTCTAGGCACTGGCCTTAAAGAGGAGGACTTCCCTGCTCAAAATGAAGTTCTAATCAGATAAACCAACACATGGCCACACTGGCTGGAGTGGAATCCTGGCTGTCCTCTCCTACCTGTGTGAGGCACAAATTTCCTTGTGCCTCAGTTTCTCCATTTGTAAAGTGGTGGAAGTAATAATCCCCACCTTGCAGAGTTGTGGCCGCTATTAACCCTCATGCAGTGGCGAGCCGGGCACAGAGCAGGCACTCAGACAGGATTCTTTCTCTCTCTCTTTTTTTCCAGTGGTAAGACAGGATTTATTAGACAGAAAGGAAATCTCCAAAAGGGATTCTGAAGACAGGGAAGGGCTGGTTCTAAATGGGGCTGGGAAGCTTCAGCAAGGAGTACCCTGCCCCTCTTTGTTAGGACTACAAAGGGAGGAGAGTCCAAGAAAATAATTCTGGAGAAATTGGGGAATGAATCAGAGGAGAAGACAAAGGTCCGAGGCAGGAGGTTTGAGCTTCCTGGAGTTTCCCTCTGGAGTTTTGCTGGAGAGCACGAGCATTTATCCCTTTACTAAAACCTTTATAGGACCTGCAGGCACAGTGATCAACTCTGGGGTTGTACAATGACACAGGAAAAGGGGGACCTGACGGGGCGGGGTAAGAAGGAAGTGGCAAAGTAATTACTGTTCTGGACGGGCACAGTGAGTTACAGAAGTGAGCCAATCAGAGGCATTGAAAGCGAGAAAGAAACGTTCAAAAGCTGAGTTCCTGAAGGAAAGGAGGGAACAGCAACGAGAGAGAAAGTGGCTAAAAATAAAGCTCAAAAGAAGGGGAATGAAATGAACCTTTTCAAAAGGCTGAGACAGGGAAGGAACCCTTCCCTCTTCTGTCCTTGTTGTGTGAGCAAGGTGTGGGGTTCCCCGGGGGGTGTGCCTTTCTTGAGCTCGCCGTGGGCAGTCACGTGGTGGTGGCCTCGGCTGTGTCCAGGATGCTGAGCAGGGAAGAACAGGCAGGCAGGATGACAGGGCCCCGGGGCGTTAAGGGAATTATTGGGTGTTCTGTGGGAACACTGCCAAGCACTCAGTGAAAAGGCAGCTCTCGGGGGAGACTCGTGAAACACACACTGACTACATTTGGGAAAGGGAAGAGGCAGGGCTGGAGCATCCGTAAGTCCTGCGCCAGCAAAGAGCCACGCGATTCAGGGGGAATTATAGGCTCTCCTGGTTCCTGACATTTGGCAATCTGAAAGAAGCATTCCATTAGGAGCCAGGACATCGGGGTCTAGACCATGACCTTCAGCAGTCTGCCAAGGGACAGGAAGAAGGAAACATCCACTGAGAGCTCACGGCGCTATAGCTGCCACACAGAGACAGCTGCCACTCTACGACTTGACCTGCACTATCTAATTTAGTTCTTTACCAACTCCATGAAACAGTATTAATACCCACGTGTGGTAGACTGTTCGCAAAAACAGCCACAATAGGGCAGTGCCTGTGGCTCAATGGAGTGGGGTGCCGGCCTTATATGCCAGAGGTGGCGGGTTCAAACCCAGCCCCGGCCAATAACTACAAAAAAAAAAAAAAAAGCTCCTCCTGTGCCCTGGGGGTTCACAGAGGCTCCTCCTGTGCCCTGGGTGTGCACAGAGGCTCCTCCTGTGCCCTGGGGGTGCACAGAGGCTCCTCCTGTGCCCTGGGGGTGCACAGAGGCTCCTCCTGTGCCCTGGGGGTGCACAGAGGCTCCTCCTGTGTCCTGGGTGCACAGAGGCTCCTCCTGTGCCCACGCCTCAGCTGCAGAGTGAGGGTGATGGGTGACAGCACCTGCTCCCTTCTCAGTACTTGGACGAGATTAGAAAGACTCTGGAAATCGCATGAGAATAGACAGGAATAAACAAACGTAGTTTCTCCTATGCTCTCACTATAATCAACACAGAAAACTTCTGTGACCACATGTGTCTGGGTTTTTTTTCACACACCAAGCAAACAATCAATTTTGCAGCAGATACCAGCCAGTGTCCCCCAGTTCAATTTCAGCATTATCTACTTGGAAGGAGTATCTGATCCCATAGGCCGTAGTCCCCAAGACCGTCCCCCACTTCTGACACCAATCACAAGGTCCAGGTTGTTCTTCTTGTGCTATGAATCTAGTTTCCCACAATCCCCTCTTCATGTCTTTTTTTTTTTTTTTTTTTTTTTAAGACAGAGTCTATGTTGCCCTCAGCAGAGTGCCGTGGCATCACAGCTCACAGCAACCTCAAACACTTGGGCTCAAGCTCTCTTGCCTCAGCCTCCCAAGTAGCTGGGACTACAGGTGCCCTGCCACAATGGCTTTTTTTTTTTTTGTTATAGTTGTCACTGTTGTTTGGCCGGCCTGGGCCGGGCTCAAACCTGCCAGCCCCAGTGATATGTGGCCAGTGCCCTAACCACTTAGTTTATGAGCTCTGAGCCCTTACATCTTTTTCTTTTTGAGACAGATTCTCAAGCTGTCTTCCTGAGTAGAGTGCTGTGGCATCACAGCTCACAGCAACCTCAAACTCTTGGGCTTAAGTGATTCTCTTGCCTCAGCCTCCCAAGTATCTGGGACTACAGGTGTCCGCCACAACACCTGGCTATTTTTTGTTGTTGTTGTCATTATTGTTTAGCAGGCCTGGGCCGGTGTATGTGGCCAGCAGCCTACCCACTGAGCTACAGATGCCACCACCCTTATTTCTGTTTACTGGTTTGTTCCAAAGGATATTAAAAGGGATATGAATGAATACCAGATAAAGAGAGAGATAAGGCCAGGGATGGCAGCAGGGTCACCACGCTTCCACGCCCCACAAGGCACACCACCTCGCAGGATCCTCAGAAGCCCATCCAAACTCAGTCCTTAGGGGTTTTTATGGAGGCTTCAATACATAGGAACGATTGATTACATCATTAACCACTGCTGATCAACTTAACCTCCAGCCTCTACCAGGAGGCTGGGGGGTGAGGATGAAAATGCCCATCCCTCTAATTCTGCCCTGGTCTTCCCTGTGACCAGCTCCATCCTGAAGCTTCCTAGGGGCTGCTAGCCCTACTCATCCCATTAGCATAAGGAAAGACGCCTCACTCAGGAGATTCTGAGGATTTTAGGAGTTGTACGTATAGGGATGAAGAACACACGTATATATAGTAGAACCTCTATAAGTTGACTACTCAAAGGACTGTAATAAACCGGTCAACATGTGGAGGTGTCACCATGAGGAACTGGGCCCCCTGCACTGATACGCACATGAGCTGCACGTCCAGTCTATGGAGACTGGGCCAACATGAGGAGGTGTCACCACGAGGAACTGGGCCCACTGCGCTGATAACGCACATGAGCTGCACATCCAGTCTATGGAGACTGGGTCAACATGAGGAGGTGGTCACCATGAGCTACACGTCCAGTCTATAGAGACTGGGCCAACATGAGGAGGTGTCACCATGAGGAACTGGGCCCACTGCGCTGATACGCACATGAGTTACACGTCCAGTCTATGGAGACTGGGCCAACACGTGGAGGTGTCACCATGAGGAACTGGGCCCACTATGCTGATACGCACATGAGCTACACGTCCAGTCTATGGAGACTGGGCCAACACGTGGAGGTGTCACCATGAGGAACTGGGCCCACTGCGCTGATACGCACATGAGCTACTCATCCAGTCTATGAAGACTGGGCTAAATTAAGGAGGTGGTCAGTGAAGGGAGGTGGTCAGCTGTGGAGGGTCTACTGTCCATCACGACACGGCAAGCCTTTAATCTCATTCTCTGCCACCTTCTCTAGTTCACGCCTCAAATGCATGGGTTGGATCCACCAAGCACTGCTGCTTGGGGAATGTCTCCCGAGGCCTCCCTGGGACTACTGCTGGGATCCGGGTGACAGTCCCTCCCAGCCCAAGCATTGACTCTAAGCAGGGACTAAGGGTGGCTGCCTACCACTCATCTTCTCCATCGTAGGAAGCGCCGGCCTCAGCCTCTCAGCCACTCTTCATCCACTGAGTCTGTAACATTTGTCAGAGAGTTCTGAAAGAAAGAAGGACGGAGAGTCTCCTTAGACTTAGATTAGTGTTGAGGAAACAGGGCACCAGAGAAAATAGCACCCATCCATCCTTGCCTTTCTTCCACGGCTGCCCACGAGCTCACAGACCTCGGAGGAGGGAGACCGAAAGCTGTGCAGGCTCCTAGAGCCCGTTTCTGGGTGTCACTCCATGGAAATCCAGCAATAGTGTGATCAAAGGAATTTGGCCGGCCCTCTCACTTGTGATGAGGAAACTGAGGCTGGGAGTTAACTGCTCTGCCCCAGGGTCTCCCAGCACCTCAGGAAGCAGCTGCAACCAGATCCAAGGCTCTGACAACCAGCACCAGGAGTTGAAACCTACCACGCCATCCTGGTGAGAGAGTTACCAGTCCATTTTGTGAGAATGGCTGGAATTAGAGTACCAGTATAGATGATATGTGACATCCCAATAAGACACAAGACAAAGATAAGATAATTACAAGGATGGACAAGGAGTGATACTGAGAGGTGATTTCTTTTTTTTTTTTGTAGAGACAGAGTCTCACTTTATCACCCTTGGTAGAGTGCCGTGGCATCACACAGCTCACAGCAACCTCCAACTCCTGGGCTTAAGTGATTCTCTTGCCTCAGCCTCCTGAGTAGTTGGGACTACAGGCGCCCGCCACAACGCCTGGCTATTTTTTTGTTGCAGTTTGGCCGGGGCTGGGTTTGAACCCACCACCCTCGGCATATGGGGCCGGCGCCCTACCCGCTGAGCCACAGACGTCGCCAAGCCTCCAGAAGAAGGGGACACTCAGCTGGGTGGCCCGAAGATGTCCGTAACTATTCAGGCAGAATACGGTCCTGACTCTGAGTTAGTGTACCTTGAGGTGTGACCATCAATTCTCCCCAAAGTTTTAATCCACTCCCAAGACTCTTTCTTCCAATGGTAAACGACCTCGCCCCTGCTCCCATCACAATAAATCACCCAGGAAATCGGCTTTTTATGATTGTGCCTTCACGTCCGTCAGCATAATGAATTGTCTGTGACACCACAGCAGGGCTGTTTTAGGAGTGCCAACGTGCTTGACGATGAACTCCACACCAGACAAGTGTACCAGTGATGACAGAAGGGCTGGGGAAACAGGGTGAAATAGAAAGAGGAGGGGTGATCCCTGCAACCCAGAATGGAAGAGGAGAGCCAGGGAACATTAGATCTGCTGAATAAGAGAGAGATTGCAGAATCTGCCCAACAGAAAGTGTGGCATAACCTCTCTCTGTGAGTGTTGCCAGCCCCTCTGACGAGCCTTCTCCTGTGCTGGCCAGAGCCCCAAAGGGCAGGCACATTTTCTAGAAGCAGAGGCACTCCTTACAGGAAGAACGCCAGCGCTATGTGCCTCGCTTACGTCTGGGGCAGTGAGCAGTGGGCCAGTGAGCACTTGAGTTGAGTTTTGTGGAACCACAGCCTTGGGTGGGGATGGGGGGAGTGGTCTCATGGACCCTAAGGAGGCTGAATGCAGACTGTGCAGAAGGTTCTAGCACGAGGGAGGGAGCTTGCTCCTGTTCAATGAGAAGGCTCCTAGACAGAGGTCACTGCTGCTTTCCCTCTCAGTGCCCCAGCTCTGGGGTGACTGCAGACGGCAGGGCTGGCAGGTGAAACCTGGGGGAGAAAAGGCAGCAGAAGGAAGCCCCAAGCTCGCCCCGGCTGCCACCATCAACCCCCCCCACACACACACTACTGAGCAGCAGGCGGAGCTTGGAGCACGTTCACGAGTCATCTCAGGCAGACCTCACCTCCACCCGAAGAGAATTACTACTATTTCTATTTTTCAAGTAGGAAAACTGCAGCGCAGAGCATTGACGAGCCTGCTCACAGTCACACAGTCAGCAAGCGTGGAGCAGGGCCTGCCCCCAAGTCCAGCTGACACCAAGCCCATACATATATATATATGTATTTTTTTAAGACAGAGTTTCACTTTGTAGCCCTCGATAGAGTGCTGTGCTGTCACAGCTCACAGCAACCTCAAACTCTTGGGCTTAAGCGATTCTCTTGGTTCAGCCTCCCAAGTAGCCAGGACTACAGGTACCTACCACAACACCCTATTTTTTGAGAGGAGGCTTAGGTTGGTCTTGAATCCATGAGCTTAGGCGATCCACCCACCTTGGCCTCCCAGAGTGCTAGGATTGCAGGCATGAGCCACCAAACCTGGCCAAGCCCATGTTGATTTGCAAATGTTTGTCACCTGTAAGTCAGCCCAGTTTGGTGATGCCCTGAGTGACCCTCCAGTCCCCTTGTAGGGGACATATTCTGACCAAAGCTTCTCTGCTTCTCCCACAGTGGACATGAAAAGCCTTCTGGGTGTGGAGAGGAAAATGGCTCTCTCGTTAGGCCTCCTGGCCCACTGGACAGCTCTGGTGCTCCAAGTCTGCATTCGTAGTGGCTGGGCCACCGGGCAGCTGGGCCTCTGGCTGCCCAGACTCTCATGGTCACCCTGGGGATTGCAATCGCTCTCCCTGCCCCTGGTTAGAATTGGGGTTCAGCTCATTGAGCAGCAGATCACGAGACTTCTTTACAGAGCACACATTAAGTCATGTCTCATTAAAAAGAACTCTGTAGAGACCTCGGAGATTCCTCTTAGACTCGGATTTTACTAAAATCAATCCTGTCAAGGCTGCAGAAATTAAATGAAGCTGATATCCCCTCTTGGAAGAAAAGTCTGGGCAACTTTTTACCCTACAGGGCTCGGAATGCGGGAGGGAAAGGAGGGCCTGCCGTGTCACAGGTCACCACCACCAGCTCCACCATCACTCCACTTGTCTCCATGGTCCTGACAGCAGACACCTTGGAGCTCAGCGAAGGGGGTTTCCTTCAACTGGGTGGATGCTTGAAGCGGCTCCGGGAGCGGCAGAAGAGCATAACTGCCCCCTCCACACACGCTGCTTGTCTGCAGTACAGCCAGGTGGGAAGCATAGCTTTTTTATTTTTTTTTTGAGACAGAGTTTCACTTTGTCGCCCTTGGTGTCACAGCAACCTCAAACTCCTGGGCTTAAGCGATTCTCTTGCCTTAGTCTCCCAAGTAGCTGGGACCCTGCCACAATGCCCGGCTATTTTTTTTGTTGTAGTTGTCATTGTTGTTTAGCAGGCCCAGTGCATGTGGCTGGCACCTTAGCTGCTGAGCTACGGGCAGGCGGCAAGCCTGAAGCACAGCATTGTTGGACAGAATTCCCCTTCCAAATGGAATTTCATAACCCTCTGGAGCATTTTAAAGCTTGATCTAAAACTATTTACTACTCAATCTGTTATGCTGTAGCCTTGGCATTCAGAACCTTTTAATACCTGGTGTTGAAACATAACTTTGTATTTGTTTATGTCCTATCCCAAGGTCAAGGGTCGCCAGTTAGGGCCCCACCCCTCTCCTTAGCTCATCGAAGTCTAGACGTTTTGAGTGTATGTAGTCTATCTTCCCCCAGCTCTTCTTCCCTACTAATTTGTAAGCTTGTGAAGGTCAGAATTTTTACAAGACACGTTTCTGCGTCACCCCAGTTCCCCGTGTCTACCACATGGCCGACACTTAGTCCATGGTTCTTGAATGAACAAAGGGAACAAAATGAACTGTCTTCAAATGCCAGGAAAGAAATTAACAGGTGCCACGCCCTCGCTCTAGGAATTGGGTACTGGGTACGGTTTCTCATTTCACTCTCATCCAAACAATCCTGGGAAGTAGGAACCACGTCAAGCTACATATGAGGAGGCTGAGGTACAACGTCCATCGTGGCCAACCCAAGCAGGACAGCGTGACCCCGCCATCCCATACCATCTTTCAAAGCCCGAGAGAGGTGGGGACCGAAGAGGCAGTCTCTGGCAGAGAGAGCTGATTGTTCACGCCTAACTACCAGGCAGCTCCAGCAAGGCCCACCAGGAGCACGGACTATCCCCAGACAGCCCGACTCCTAGCATTTCCCCACACCTCCTCTCCACATTTATTCCTTTTATGATGCCATTTTCTTTCTTTCTTTCTTTTTTCTGATTTTTTTTTGCAGTTTTTGGCCGAGGCTGGGTTTGAATCTGCCACACCTCCGGCATATGGGGCGAGTGACCTACTCCTTTGAGCCACAGAGGCTGCCCTATGATGCCATTTTCAACCTTATTTCTAACCTCAAATTCAAACACAGAGAAACTCTCCCTTACTTAGTCCTGAAGCTGAAACCTGCTTTTGCACTTTTGTTCTCTTCAAAACTGTCTTTATTCTACAATAATAAAAATGCCATATTTCATCCCAGAACTGGCTGCATGCCAAAATAAATAGCACCTTGGATTTCCTTGAAAAGAGAGCTTGCCTCAAAGCACAGCCTCACTGCCACGAAAATTCTTAGAGAATGCAACCTTACAAAGTCAAATATTTAGTAAAGTGGTTCACCAAACAGCAACCCTGCCAGTCCTTGCCTGATCACCACAAAGACAAAATACTCTTTCCAAAACAGGAAAAACAAAACAAAATAAAAAACAACACACCCATACCTGGGACCAGTCCTGTGAAGATGATGAGAGCTTCCTGCGTCCGCATCCCAGGACCCAGGCTTCTGAGTGTCAATGTTCCCTGTGCTAAGAAGCAGGAGGCATCTGACAGCCACTTCTTAACACAGAGAAGGCTGCAACCCAGAACCAGGGAGGTGAGTCTACTCCTGAGAAAGATTCTGCCAATGAGTTCCCCGGAGGCCTCACTTCCCACCAACTTGGGAAACAAAGAGATAACTTGAGCTAAATTAACGAAACCTCATGAACTCCATTCCCACTTTTTTTTTTTTTTTTTTTGCAAGTATCTGTCATTTTTGACTGCATTGCAGCAGCTGCATCTGGAGCTGCGGGGAGAAGAGAAAACAGTTGGGAGGAGAGCTGAGCCATTACCTGCCCTTGCATCCTCCCCTGCACAGCCAGCAGCAGAGTGGGGAGGACTGTCTCCTTCCCGGAAAGCCAGGTTTGGGCTGCAGGAGGGAAGCTGACTGCTCCTGCGCCGTCACACAGCCCTGCTTCCCAGCGGTTAGAGGGCTTGGTCAGGTGATCCGTGACCTTGCTGAAAAGCAAATACTGACTTCCTTTTTGCTCCTGGGAATAGGTGAGTAGGGTCAGAAAGGAATTCACTGCTCAATCAGCTATTACTGGACTCTGCAGAAAGAGGAAGAATGCTCAAATCCATCACCTGGAAACCAAGTTCCCGGAGCTGCCCTCCTTCTGAGGGACACGTCTGAAGACACCTGGACAACACCCAACCTTCCTCCTCAGCCCCTCTGAAGCCGGCAGCCCAGGGGGCAGGCATGATTAATTATGCTCTTCCTCTCTCCTGCACACAGCTGATAAATCCGCTCCTAACCAGGACGCAGCCTCCTCAGGGTTGCGGCCCTTCACAGGGCAGGGCTGTCTTCCTGGCTCTGCTTTAGAAACCCCCTCTCACCCCCTCCTCCTGGGGTCCCAGGACCGCTTAGAGTCTCTGAGCCTCTGATCATTAAATGAATGAAAGTCTGTTGGCAGAGCGGAGACAGGAACAATGACCGGTAATTCCAGGGCCAGAGCTTCCTGCAGCTCTACCAATCTGTTGCCCTTGAGCACCAAAAACGAAACGCACCCGGTTCTGGCAGGAAGAGAAAAGCAAGGAAGTACCTGCTGTAATGACCAAATTACCATGCAGTGGTCCAGCTCCGGGCAGGGATTCTAACAGCAGCAGCAGCAGCAGCAGCAGCAGACTAGAGACTTCAGAGGGGCGGGGTGCAGGAGCAGGGGGAAGGGGAAGGCAGCCTGGAGGAGGAAGGACTCAGAGTGTCCCAGGCAGCCACTGAGGAGTCTCTGTCCAGCCCAAAGCTGCTGTTGTGCTCTGGAGCAGAGGCAGCTGTGGGGCGCTTGCTCCAGACCTGGACCTGGACCTGATGTGATCCCGAGGGGAGGGGGCGGTTGTAGAGCACCCGGGCTCAGCTAAGGGGTTCCAGGGACCTTGTCCCCTGGCCTCCCAGGGCTTACCCAAGTGGGGCTGCCCCAGGATGTGCAGCCCGTCAGTAGAGCTTGTCAGAAGCGGCTCTGACCTGCACAGATGTGGACTGTCGGTGTGTCTTGTCGAGGCAGGTCCTGTCTAACCCGTGCTGAACTTGATGCTGGCACAGGGTGTCAGCAACGCTGCCTGCACCAAGCCCAGAACACTGGGAAAGCACTTCCCATCCCGTGAACCATATCATCCTCACACCAGCGCTCACGGCAGCAAGAGTCCCAGGATAGAAGGCTGTGTTCTTCCCACTGCACGGCATCAAATTCCTTATTTTCCTTGGAAGATTCTAGAACTTTTTTTTTTTTTGAGACAGAGCCTCAAACTGTCACCCTGTGTAGAGTGCGGTGGCATCACAGCTCGCAGCAATCTCAACCTCTGGGGCTTAAGTGATTCTCTTGTCCCAAGTAGCTGGGACTACAGGCGCCTGCCACAGTGCCCGGCTATTTTTTGGTTGTAGTTGTCGTTGTTTGGTGGGCCTGGGCTGGATTCGAACCTGCCAGCTCCTTAGCCGCTTGAGCTACAGGTGCCAAGCCAGATTCTGGAGCTTTTGCTCAAGATAGAGGTTAAGAGACTTTCTGAAGCGTGAGGGGTGATGTGATGGCGGGCAAGTCCTCAGAACGTCAATATCCACTCTTCTTAATTGTTGAAAGTATTTTTTTGTGTGTTAACTGAACACACAGACCAAACCATCAGAATAAAAAAGAATCAGAAATGCAACTTGAACTCTAAGGTTACAGAAAAATAGACTGAGGAGCAAAACTGCCTCTTGGAGACTTTTTACCGTGACCACTGGCTATCTCCTCTAACTGGCTAGAGACCACCAGAGGTACACAGCACTTCTCTAGGGGACAGAGTGGGGAAAAGCCCCCCCAACTGGGTCCCATGCTTCCCCCCCACCCCTTCTCTTCTGTCTAGCTGTGTGCTTGAGACAGGCACTCTCCCTCCCAGGATAAACTCTCCCTTATCTGGGGCAGACAGGTGAGTGGCTTTCTTTTGGAGTTGTGCCTTTCCTGTAGGACCCCACCTTCCTGGAGCGCTGTGCTACCTCTGCCCGGCCAGTTCTTGCCTGTCCTTTGAGCCTCCATGCAGACATCTCCTCCAAGCATGACGGCCATCCTTCCTGCTGCCATGCCCTGGCTACTGCAGCGGGCAGCCCCGCGTGTCTGCCTGGCCACATCATAGGCCAGCTGCTCCATCAAGTTTGCGAAACAGAATTACTCACAATCCCTCAGGCTGTATTTCTTATTTTTATTTATTGTTCTTTCTTTCTTTTCTTTCTTTCTTTTTTTTTTTTTGATACAGACTCTCACTCTGTTTCCCAGGCTAGAGTGCTGTGCTGCCATAGCTCACAGCAACCTCAATCTCTTGGGCTCAAGCCATCTTCTTGCCTCAGCCTCCCAAGTATTTGGGACTATAGAGGTGTCTCTCACAACGCCCAACTAGTTTTTCTTCTATATTTAGTAGAGACAGGGTCTCGCTCTTGCTCAGGCTGGTATCGAACTCCTGAGCTTAAGCAATCCACCTGCCTCAGCTTCCCAGAGTGCTGGAATTACAGGAGTGAGCCCACCAATTCCTCAGGCTCTAAACACAGGTTCCCTCTCCAGACACACCCACAGGGTCTAGGCCTCTCACCAGATTAAAAAATGCTGTAGAATAAATAGCCGGCCACTGTGGCAGGTGCCTGTAGTCCCAGCTACTGGGGAGGCTGAGGCAAGAGAATCGCTTAAGCCCTGGAGTTGGAGGTTGCTGTGAGCTGTGATGCTACAGCACTCTACTGAGGGTGACAAAGTGAGACTGTGTCTCTCCAAAATAAATAAATAAATAAATAAATAAATAAAATAAAATAAAAAAGGCTGTAGAGGAGGCGCCTGTCGCTCAGGAGTAGGGTGCCAGCCCCATATGCCAGAGGTGGTGGGTTCAAACCCAGCCCTGGCCAAAAACTGCAAAAAAAAAAAAAAAAAAGTCTGTAGAATGAGGACAAGAAATACAGGTTGAGTCTTTTTTCCCAAAATGATAGAGACCAGAAGTGTTGGGGATTTCAATTTTTTTTTCAGATTTGAGAATATTTGCATATCCATGCAAATATTCTCAAATCCTATCCTATCCCCATGAGGTATCTTGGGGATAGGGTCCAAGTCTAAACACAAAATTTAGTTATGTGTCCCATGTATACCTTATACACATAGCCTCAAGGTAATTTTTTAATAATATTTTAATAATTTTGTGCATGAAACAGACTTCTGATCTCGACCTGTCACAGAGCTCATGTATGGAATTTGCCGCTTGTGGTGTCATGTCAGCACTCAGAAAGTTTTGGACTTTGGAACATTTTGGATTTCAAATTTTCAGATTAGGGATTCTCAATCTGAAGGAGCCCCCCTACAGAAGACATATATATAAAAACGGCACGCCAGCTCGCCAAGTCCCTGACTTCTGCAGATCGCCTTCAGAGGGACGTATACCTGTGTGCTATTCTGGGGTAGGCACTGTGCTGTCTACCTCTCTAGGAGAAAATAAATTCTTCTTTCTTTCTAACTTACCCAGGACACTCCTCTACACTCCACAGCCGAGCAGAGAGGTGAGGGAACAGTACAGTTACCCTCCATCTTCCAGATAAGCAGTCTTGTTCTCGAGGTTACAGAGCTAAAAAAGGGTCAAAGCCTCACCTCACACCCAGATAATTCTGCCTCCCTGTCCAATACTCTTCTGATAAAACCACACAGCCAGAACTGGCATGCAGTCGAGTGCAGAAGACACACAAATAGGACAAAACTCTGATGCTGGCGCTCTCCAGGCAGAAGGAGGCCTCACCTCCATGGAAGGTCTTCCTGGGAAGCTGCAGCCGCTTTCTCTAGGGGAGTCTTTGCTTTTTTGTTTTGTTATTTATTTAGTTAGTGGGTCTTTTTAATTTATTATTTATTTATTTGAGACAGAGTCTCACTAGGTCCCCTGGGTAGAGTGCCGTGGTGTCACAGCTCACAGCAACCTCAAACTCCTGGGCTTAAGCAATTCTCTTGCCGCAGCCTCCCAGTAGCTGGGACTACAGGCACCAGCCACAACGCCTGACTATTTTTTGTTGTTGTTGCAGTTGTCATTGTTGTTTTAGCTGGCCCGGCCCGGGCTCAAACCCTCCAGCCTCGGTATATGTGGCTGATGCCCTACTCACTGAGCTATGGGTGCCAAGCCTGCTTATTTATTTTAGAGACCAGGCTGCCACCCTGGGTAGAGTGCCGCGGCATCACAGCTCACAGCAGCCTCCAACTCCTGGGCTCAAGCGATTCTCCTGCCTCTGCCTCCCAACTAGCTGGGACTACAGGCGCCCACCACAAGGCCTAGCTAATTTCTCTATTTTTAGTAGAGACAGAATCTCGCTCTTGCTCAAGCTGGTCTCCAATTCCTGAACTCAAGTGACCTTCCCAAGCCTCCCAGAGTGCTAAGATTACAGGCATTTGGGTGCCTCGCCGAAATGCTACTGATCTTTGCATGCTGATTTTGTATCCTGCAATTTTATTGGATTTTTTAATCAGTTCTAACTGTTTTTTGGTGGCCTTTACATTTTCCAGGTATAAGACCATGACATCTGTGACTAAGGTTAATGTGACTTTTCCCTTTTTCTTTCTTTCTCTTCTCTAGCTGCTCTGACTGTTCACATTTGCTTTTGTTGTCATATCCATAAAACACTGCCAAACCCAACGTCATGAAGATTTCTCCCAGTGTTTTCTTCTAAGAGAAAGTTTAAACTCTTTAGTTTTGGTCTTTGATACATTTTGAGGTAATTTTGTACATGGCATGTGAATATTCAGTTTTCCTTGTTGAAAAGGCCACCATCTATTTTTAGAACATTTTCATCAGCTCAGAATGAGACCCCATCCTCCTCAGAGGTCCCCATGCCACTGCTCAGCTGCGGCCCTGGACAACCACTCATCGACCTTCTGTGTGTACAGACCTGCCCAGCCTGGGTCCTGCAGACAAGTAGAATCCCACACTGTGTAGTCTTGTGCGACCAGCCTCTTTCACTTAGCATGAAGACTTCAAGGTGCATCGGGGCTGGAAAGGACTTTTTCAGGTCGTCGAATCTAACCCCGTCTCCAGTGTTACATAGCATCTTGATAATCAAGTCCATAGCAGAGCCCAGTTCTGTCCTTTCTTCCTTGATAACGATGACCCTAGAAACATCTCAAAGCACAAGGAGGAGTGCCAAGTTCTCGGCAGGAGCTGCTCTCTGAGCCTCTCTAGCTTCATGTCCGCCCTTACTCAGACTGTGCCACCTGGCTGGACCCTGTCTCCCCACATCACCTCTAGTTAAACCCCACCCACGCCTCTCAGCCCGTCAGATACCATCTCCCCCTCCAGGAAGCCATCTCGAGGGTCCATTCGGGTGTAATTCTTTCTCCTCCGAAATCCCATCATAGAGAATCACTATTTCACCTGTGTGAGGTCACATAGCCTTAGAGATTCAATGAACTTTTCTTTCTTTCTTTCTTTCTTTCTTTCTTTCTTTCTTTCTTTCTTTCTTTCTTTCTTTCTTTCTTTCTTTCTTTCTTCCTTCCTTCCTTCCTTTCTTTCTCTTTCTTTCTTTCTTTCTTTTCTTTTCTTTCTCAAATCATGGTTGTGTGCATTAATGTAATCATGGGGTACAATGTGTGTTTTTTTTTAGAGACAGAGTCTCACTTTGTCACCCTTGATAGAGTGCCGTGGCGTGGCGTCACGGTTCACAGCAATCACCAGCCCTTGGGCTTAGGCGCTTCTCTTGCCTCAGCCTCCCGAGTAGCTGGGACTACAGGCGCCCACCACAATGCCCAGCTATTTTTGTTGCAGTTGCCACTGCTGTTTTAGCTGGCTGGGGCCGGGTTCAAACCTGCCACCCTCAGTATATGGGGCTGGTGCCCTACCCACTGAGCCACAGGCACCGCCCTAGAGATTCAATTTCTAACCAGAAGATCCTTCCTCCAGTTGACAACGACAAGTCTCCACACTGGTGGGAGGTGAACGGACCCTGACAGCCTTTGGAACATTTCAGTGCAGGCTACCTGGACGAGTCTAGCGTCATCTTTTCTACTTGAGGAGAGCAGCTGGTCACTGGCCTGTTTCTCAGCCTGCTGGACAAGGCAGTGGCAAGAGTCAGAATCCATCGAATGCTGCTTTTCCTACACACTGATACATCCAGCAGGTCAATGGCCTCATCTCACGGCACCTGTCTTGTCCTGCCATCCACCTTCCTTTCTGGATGATCATCTGATGACTCTTGCAGGACCAGAAGCTCCTTAATAGTGAAAACTGAGCCTTCCTCACCCAAAGGCTCTAGAGATGCCCCAGCTAACATGTGTCTCAGTTCTTTAAATTTATAATTCTCACAGGCGAGTCTCTGGGCTAATGATAAGGATTTCCAAGACTCAAAAATGGGCTCCAAATACGTGTGTTTTCTTTAGTTCTCACCCAAGTGACACAACGATATGGGATTTTGTTTTCTTTTTTTTGGCCGGGGCTGGGTTTGAACCCGCCACCTCTGGTGTATGGGGCCAGGGACCCACTCATTTGAGCCACAGGCGCCGCCTGGGGGATTTCATTTTTTAAGGAACTAAGAAACATAATACATGCGTTATTAAGGTTAATAAGTCTGGGCATTCATAAACACAAATTCATTTCAGAGTTTACAGAAAACATTAATTCTCCATAAACAGCATCACAGAACTTCTGTGTATGCAGCCAGGCCAAGAACTGAATTCCTGCGATTTTCAGGAAGGGCGTTTTGTTATTAGTACAGAAGACATTTGTTGTGCTCTCTTCCGCTCGCCTCCACTTAGCCTGCACTTCACGAACACCCGTCCTGTGCTTGGGTTACTGCCCCCTGTCGGAGACCCACCTCCCAGGAATCCACAGGGCTGAGCTCCCTTACAGCCAGGACTCAGGTGTGGGTCCTCCCTGAGTGGGAGAGACACCGAGGCCAGACCTCAAACCAGAGGAAAGCAATCTGGAAAGGGGAGGACGGCAGGCGAGCGGTTCTGGGGAGGTGGAACGGTGTCCAGCTCCTTGCTATCCTGTAATAAATTGCTCTTCTACATCAGCCTGCCGGAGTGAGGGCTGCTGTCTGCAGCTATGACCCTTGACTGCCACAGCACAGCACCAGCACTGTCCTGGCTTCAAACTGCTTCCGTCTATTGATCTACGTCACTTACACATTTACTTCTAGAAGTTTCTGTTGATGGAAGCCCTGAGTATTTGCTGCATTACCACTTGGATTATTTTTTTCTTCCTCTTATTCTTTCCTCCCTACTGGGCAGTCTCTAGGATGAGTGGACTCAGGGGCCACCAGGCCCTTTGCTCCATCGAACTGGGCCACAGTCAGGAGGGCTTAGGAACTACCGCATGGAGTAAAGGCTTCCCGGAATTCAGCTCATGTCCTCCCTCCTGGGTCACTTCAGTGAAAACATCTTGAGGGTGGGCTTGGACACCCTCCTAGGGGGGCCCCTGCACCCACGCTATTTGGACAGCTCCCATTCCAGCGGCATTGTCCCTGGTCAGAACCCAGTGGAAGGCGTCCCTGGCATGAGCCTGGCTCCACGGTGTGAGGAGCGGTTTAGGGCTTGTCTGGGCCACAGCAGCTGCCTTCTGGGATGGGAGGAAGATTTTCCTTGGCTCACATACACACAGCCTGCACTTTCAGGAAAGTGAGTTTAAACCAAACTGAGCCTGACAAGTGATCCAGATGTCTCGGTGGAGCAAGGGAAATTTCCAGATTTTTCAGGTGAGTCGTAAGACTTTTATGACTATTTCACAATGCCCCACAGAGCCCTCTAGCAAGTTCAGTCTTAAAAGGAGCGGGCATGAGTGGTGTGGGTCATGTGAGCAGCCAGGAGCCGCAGCATGCCTGCCCAGGAAGGATGGGCGAGAGGGACGGGAAGGATGGGCAGAGAGAGGGGCCAGAGCGGAGGGACGGGAAGGGCACAGGGCTTCTCTCAACTTCAACTTCTCCCCAAGGGAGATGGGGTTCTTTCAGTGGCCCACGTGGAACGCAAAGGAAGCCCATGCATGGCCGTGGTCTAGGCACATTTTGTTTTAATGTGAGCAAAGTCACTAAGAAAGGATGCTGCCAAAATTCACATCCTTGGTTAATTCATGCCACGACAGCTCAAAAAAAATCACAGAATAATTAGACATGTGGAGCACAGTGTGGCGCATTTTATTAGCTACCCTCTGCTCACGCCTTCTCTCCCAGCCACCCAAGTTCCTCTTTGCGCTTCTCTGTCCCTCATGGTACAGCCCTGGGCCTCGAGGTGGGGGGTGCTCCATCAGCCTTGCCAGTCACCTACTGTCAGGAGAGAGAAGCACAAACAGGGGCGTGGACGTCACCCGCACTTACGGAGGGGAAACCAAGGCTCTAGGACTTGCCCAGGCCCCACGGCAGGGCCAAGGCAGAGCCTGCTTTCTGGATTCCTCGCCCAGGGCCTCCCATTATGAGGCCCACGCTGCTGGTGCTGGTCCATGGCTTGGCATGGGAGGACAGAGAATTGATGGTTTCTTTACAAACAAAGTAGCAGGTGTCTCCAGTTTAAACATAGAATAATGGCGTTTTTATTGTGCCAAAGTATGCCAGAGAAATGCTCATACTCCTGGGGGTGACCTTGGCTCGCAGCCTCTGGCTACGGGGAAGTGCGATGCATAACAATAAAAAAAGCTGCCTCAGTCCTGGGTCCCAGCTGACTCAACCTGCAAAGGAGGCAGAGAGGCTGCTGGCAGCCCAGCAGCGAGTTCAGTGCTCAGAGAAACAGCAGTTAGGTAGAAAAAAATAATGGGAAGTGATCCAAACCTTCACTGCAGTCTCTAGGGAAAATACCAGAAGGCAAGTGCATTCTTAGCATAAAACAAGTCTTGAAATTTTTCTTTCCTACCTTTGCTATTCTCAGCATCTCTTTCCAGCAAAGCACCTGCTCCAGCAGCAGCATGCTCCCTTTTGCAAGCTCTCCGTGCTGGCTCCTCACACCCTTGCCCCCCATCCAGGCATCTACCCCCATCACATCCTCTTTGAGTCTCTCTGAACTCTTCCCATATAGACTCTGTCCTTAGTCCAGGATAACCCTGATCTGCATAATAATGGAAGGGCGATACCCAAATTAGCTATGCCAGAAATTTCCTTCCAAGGAAAGTACTTAGAAGGCTCTATAAGAAGTTCGAAATACTCATGTTAATGGTTTTACTCCCTATACATTCATTTTACAGATTAGAAAACTGAGGCTTAATTATGCTACTACTACTAATAACAATACAGACTATTTCTAATAATTGCTATTATTGTTTGAGTGCGGTGGCTCACACCTATAATCCTAGTACTTTTGGGAGGCCACGGCGGGTGGATTGCTTGAGCTCAGGAGTTTGAGACCAACCTGAGCAAGATCAAGACCCTGTTTCTACCAAAAATAGAAAAACTAGCCAGGTCTCATGGTGGGCACTTGTAGTCCCAGATACTTGGGAGGCTGAGGCAGGAGCATTACTTGAATCCAGGAGCTTGAGGTTGCTGTGAGCTAGGCTGATACTAAAGCACTCTACCTAGGGTGACAGAATGAGACTCTATCTCAAAAAAAATATATATTATTATTATTACCTAGACACTGTCCTTCCTGTATTGTACAAAAGCTAACTTATTTAATTTCACAACGACTATATATGAGGAAGGTACTATTATATCCTTTTCACAGATGATGTGTTCAGGGGCACAAATCTGGGTAAGTGTCAGGGTTGGAAGTTAAACTGAGCTTTGTCTGACTCCAGAGACAAGGCTTCAACCACAAACTTCTCTGCATTTTGGGTCCCATTTCTGTAACTATGATGCAAGTTAAATCAGATAAGAGGATTTAGCAAATGAATGAATCTAGCATTAAATTTTATCATAAGCATGCTCATTCAATATCAGTTATTACTGTAATACAAACAACATGTTTGGGGGCACACTAGGTCTGTAAATAAGATAAATTGGTTTGTGGAAGAACAGCCTGAAAAATGCAACGGCTTTCTAATCAACTTAAAATTATTTAATCAATAAAACACAATTACTTTTCAAATAATCTTTGAACGTTCCAAGAAGCCTTGAGGGGTTTAATCGCTATTTAACCAGATAGCAGCAGTTGAGTTTCACAGATATCAATTTTATATAAAACGTTGTCCGAAGAGCTAACACTGTTAAATTTTCCATTAGAAAGACATCTTTTCAGGCCAGATACAAGGTTATAGATTACAAATTAATTTCATTTCTCTGTCATTCATCAGACAGGGCTGGGGGAGGCCTCCCTGGCTCCTGCCTTGTTAATTCCTGAGACTGATGTATCTCCTACCAGTGGGGCAGTTTCCCCCCAATCTCAGGGCTGCTGCTGCCAGTGACCTGGCGGAACCCAAGTCCAGCCTGGCTTTCTGCTCATGGTTCAGGCAGATATAAACCACCAGTCACCTTGGGCCGAGACATGAGCCAGAAGTTTGCCTGGATCCCACTCACATCCGCTAGCTGTACCTACTCTGAGAATCTGCTCCACTCTGCCCTGCAGGTGATTTTTACGCACACTGCATTTGAGAAGCCCTGACCCAAACTACTGTTTAGAACAAAACCGTTGTTCCCTGCTTCTCAAATTTCATGTACATTTCCTAGGGACCTTAACACCCAGTGCTGATGCAACAGGCTTGCAGTGGGGCCTGAGACTGTGCATTTCCAACTAGCTCTTGGGAGGTGCCAGTCTGCTAGTCCCAGCACCAAGTAGCAGGGTGTGTGATCAGGGTGTAGTCTGGCTGGGACGGGTGGGAAGGAGCTCACAGGCCCGGGCACACCTCCCAGCTCCGGGCTTGCAAGCCGTGTGATCATGGGCAAGCCGTTCTGCCCTCTGAGGCAGCGTCCTCACCTACAAGAGGGTGTCAAATAGCCTCTCCACTCTGTTAGGCTGTTCCGATGGCCACAGGCCTGTGTTTAACCCAGTGCCTGGCACACAAAGAACACTCAAACAGAAGCCAGGGTCGCTGCTGTCTTGAGGAAGAGAAGAGACTTGAAAGTGCTCGGCCGTTGTTAGTTATTTCATTATGATTCGTTGAGTGCTGTCCCATGGCACATCAGGCACTGTGCTGACTGTCACACAGCCATCAGGTACTCTTCCCAGAGACCGTGTGCGAGGTATTGTTTGTTCTGTTTGATAAGATTAGGATGCAAAAGCTTAGAGAAGTTCAGTATCTTGATCAAAGTCATGAAGATAGAAAAAGGAAGAGCTGGGGTTGAATACAGGTGTTCCTGCCTAGACTGAGGCACGGCTCTGCCCACATCTGCCTGAGTCTGGGGAGGGGGTGGGCTGGTAACAGATGACACTGCAGGTGGCACAAGCCAGGAGCAGGGTGTGGAGACAGAGCCTGGGCAGGGGCAGATGGAGGCTTCAAGGCCCGAACGCTGGGAGGAGGGATCACACCTGACAGGAGAGGGGCACTCGGCCGCCAGGAGCAGAGCCCAGAGAGAGAGGGACGGCCTCTCCACAGCTGCCTCCCTTATGCCCAGTACAATGCCAACCATGGAGCTGCTCCATAAAGATACACTAGTTGAATTAATGGATTACTTAATAAATAGATTAATTCATATTTTGAAGGCAGCAACTGATTTAAAATGGGTAGGCAGGATGCATTAGAGAGGGAGAGAGATGTTCATTTCTGGGTTTTTCTTCTTTAAAAGAAGGAGCAGTTCAAAACTGAACAACTGGAATATTTCCCTTGGAGTGCTGCCCTGCACACAATGCCTCCTTTTCTTCCCAGGTCAGAAGGCATTTGGGACCCAGCCCCTCAGCATGCGTGAGCAGCCTGGAGCCTGCCGGACACACTTGCCCACTTGTGCCCTGCAGCACGAAGACCTCTGCCTGCCAAGCCCAACACAAATGCGTCCTTCACACAGCCTTCGTGTGTGTGGTTTCAGCTGCTCCCACTGCTGAAAGGCCCCTCCAGGGCCGAGTGAGGCTCCTGTGGCTGGGGCTCCCCATTACCATTCACAGACAGACAGCAATGTCACGTCCACAGGCCATGGGCAGGACGTGGATAGCCCAGCAACCGGAGGAAAGTAAAAGGAGCCTTTTCTGCTCAAAGGGATGTTCAATCCTCCATTCATTGGAAATTACTTCTCTGGCCCTTGGCTAGGTTCTGTGGATTCAGGGATAAATTATGATGGAATTCTTTGCTTTAAGGAAGTCACCATCCAAAACAGGAGACAGACATCTAAACAAGGACAAGGTGTCAGGGAGGCATGGCTGAGGCCTTTCGGAGAATCAGAAACAGATGTGGCATTTGAACTGTGCTTTGCAAGATGAGTAGAAGTTTGTGAGATAGACCAGGGAAGCAGCTCTTTAGTCCTGAGACAAAAATGTGTGTGGTGGGCTTGAGGAATGCTCAGTGAACGTGACCCAGACTGCGGGGTGGGCTCGAGGAATGCTCAGTGAACGTGGCCCAGACTACGGGGTGGGCTCGAGGAATGCCCGGTGAACGCGGCCCAGACTGCGGGGTGGGGGGAAGAGGACAGGAAGGCAGGCCTGCGAGTCCGCTCGTCTGCCTCAAGGTTCTCCCGTGGGAGGATCAAGATGGAAGCTGGAGTCTGGATGCAGCTCTGACTGCAGGGAAGGGGCTGTGCCCCCAGGTTCTGGTCTGTTAGTAGACACAGCACATATTTACAGAAGGCACATCTGATTTTGAGAGGGAACAAAGAAGTAGCAAGCCTGGAGAGAAATCTGCCCAGACTTAAATGCTTTTCCCTAAATTCTCCTTTTACTTGGTTTTTACTTTTAAGAGCACAGCTATTTTTCTTCTTCTTTATTGAACCAGCACAAATGTATGTAATTTGAAATTGCAGGAATAATTACATAGTGTCTCCTGTGCCGGCAGGCTCACGAGCACTGGCTTTGACAACCGAACAGTGCCTTCTATGCTCTTGCTGTGTTGCCCGAGGGCACCCATCATGTGCTGAGCACACAGTAGGTCCCATGGAAACAGAACCAGGAAACAGACTCACCGAGCACAAGAACTGGACAGCCTCTGGCAATTAACTGGTCCAACTCCCTCATTTTACAGAAGGGGAGACTGAGACCCAGAGAAAGGGAAAATCGCATGCTCTGTCTGAAGACGTATGCATGTTCCTAGTGCTAGACCTTGCATTTCACAGCAGGGACCTGGGCTCAGTCAAGACTTTCGAGTGCTAAATTCCTTTTATTTAAAAGCCACCTGGTCCGCCGTAGTTCATCAGAGCAGCTCAGACAGATCAAGGCAGAGATTAAGGAACTTACCCAGGTTGGCAGCTGGAGGAGCTGAGACTGGAAGCCGAAAGCTCTGGCTTTGGATTCCATGACTTTTACCCAAAGGCCTGGTTTGATAAAGCGTTTCTGGAGGTAGGAAGGGAAGGCTTTTAAGGCTTGGCTTTGGCAAGGCAGAGGACACGAGTGGAGAGAAACAGTGGGTGGGGGACTGAAGCCACAGGGCTCCACCTTCTTTTTTTCTTTTATAGACAGAGTCTCACTTTGTCACCCTCAGTAGAGTGCTGTAGCATCACAGCTCACAGCAACCTCCAGCTCTTGGGCTTAGGCTATTCTCTTGCCTCAGCTTCCCAAGTAGCTGGGACTATAGGTGCCCACCACAACGCCTGGCTATTTTTTTTTTTTTTACTTTTTTCTTTCTTTTGTAGAGACAGAGTCTCACTTTACCGCTGTCAGTAGAGTGCAGTGGCGTCACACGGCTCACAGCAACCTCCAACACTTGGGCTTATGCGATTCTCTTGCGTCAGCTTCCCAAGTAGCCGGGTCTACAGGCACCCACCGCAACACCCAGCTATTTTTTTTTACTTTTTTTTTTTTTTTTGTAGAGACAGAGTCTCACTTTACCGCCCTCGGTAGAGTGCCGTGGCATCACACGGCTCACAGCAACCTCCAGCACTTGGGCTTATGCGATTCTCTTGCGTCAGCTTCCCAAGTAGCCGGGTCTACAGGCACCCACCGCAATGCCCGGCTATTTTTTTTTACTTTTTTTTTTTTTTTTTGTAGAGACAGAGTCTCACTTTACCGCTGTCAGTAGAGTGCAGTGGCGTCACATGGCTCACAGCAACCTCCAGCACTTGGGCTTATGCTATTCTCTTGCCTCAGCTTCCCAAGCAGGCGCCCGCCACAACGCCTGCCTATTGTTTTGTTGCAGTTTTGCCGGGGCTGCGTTTGAACCTGCCACCCTTGGTATATAGGGCCAGTGCCCTACCCACTGGGCCATAGGCACTGCCCGGTCCACCTTCTCAGGAAGAGGCCAAAGCCGAGAGTGAGAGAGATGTGAATGGATGGGGGGCTCGGGAAGCACATATGAGGTTTGCACGGTCGGTGAGAGACTGGGTTGAGACCAACAGCAGCGTGCCAATAGCTGCTGAGGTCCAAGGGCATGGACGTACAACGGGCTGAGCAGTCCCAAGGTGGGTCAGAGGAATGGGAGGCCACAGTTTAATCCAGGAATAGAGCGCACAAAAGTACAAAAAGTAAAGAGGGGAGATTGTAGGGTCCAAAGGAGGATGTACGTAGCTGGCTTAGCCGGGAGGGGGACGTTTTCAGAGTCATGTCGCCCATCTGACAAGCGCAGAGGTAAGGACAGGGCAGGCAGTGGTGACGTGCTGTGACTGAGGCCACCTGACCAGGCACCCCACCCAAAGACATCTGATTACAAAGGTGCCCCAAGCACTCTGCCACTCCTCCCAAAATAATTCTTCCTGGGCTCGGCACCTGTGGCTCAAGCGGCTAAGGCATCGGCCACATACACCTGAGCTGGCGGGTTTGAATCCAGCCTGGGCCTGCCAAACAACAATGGCGGCTGCAACCAAAAAATAGCCGGGCATTGTGGTGGGCGCCTGTAATCCCAGCTACGTAGGAGGTGGAGGCAGGAGAATTGCTTGAGCCCAGGAGTTGGAGGTTGCTGTGAGCTGTGATGTCATAGCACTCCACCCAGGTGACATATATATAATAATAATAATAATAATAATTCTTCCTGGTTTAACAGTGAAGGCTCACGACTCTCCTGCCCAACACTGTGGCCACCAGCTCCTGTGGCTGCTGAGCACCATGAGAATGGCCTGTCAGGATTGCGATGTGTTGTGAGCGTGAAGTCCATCTGGATTTCTGAGATACAGCGTGAGAAAAGTGAATTTAAAAGTCCTTTTTTTTCTTTGATTGACATGACAATATTTTGGATATATTGGGTTTAAAAATATTGAACTTAATTTCTGCTGTTTTCTTTTTAGTGTATTTAATATGCTACTAGAAAACTTAACATTTGACTCAAATTCTGTTTCTATTGGGAAGAGCTGGTCGAGGAGGCAGTGATGATATTAAAGGCCAGACGCCATTTAAGCAGCAGAGTTGATCTGAACAGTTGTCTCAGCTACTCTGAGAGAACAGACAACACAACTGTAAGTTTGGATTTGTTGGACATGGGACATGCGACCTGTATTACGAAAGCGATCCTCTTGGGGGAGCAGCAGATTTTATGATGTTCCCCTGATTGGGGCAAGAAGAGGCCAAACCTCCAAAATGCTGACAAGGAGCCCTCCAGTGATGACCAGGACCCATTTCCGATCCAGGATCCTCCCCTCCAGGTCCCAGCTCTGCACCAGACCTTCTCCCCCCCACCCCAGGTGACCTCCAAATCCACCTCCCCACTTGCTCCCACCAGCGCACTAAGCCAAACAATCTCACAGTTTTCCAAAAAGAGTTTCCCAGCTGCCCAGAGCCAGCCCTGGTTACCTTTCTCCCCTAACCCTCACTGTTGGGAGCTTCCTGCTGACAGGATCCCTGCGGCATGTCCAAGCCAGGAAATCCAGATCCTGAACCAGAGTTGCCCGATGTTGCTATGTGGGTCTGAGCATCCCTGGGGCTCTGCACCTGCTACTGAACAGCCCTGCCTGACTCTACCCACTGCCAGGAAGGGGGGGGGGGGCTCAGTGAGATGTGGGAGGCAAGTGATTCATTAAGACAGCGGTTCTCAACCTGTGGGTCACGACCCCTTTGTAACAACGAAAATACATCCTGCATATCAGATATTTACATTACAATTCATAACAGTAGCAAAATTACAGTCATGAAGTAGCAACAAAAATAATTTTATGGTTGGGGGTCACCACAACATGAGGAACTGTGTTAAAGGGTTGCGGCATTAGGAAGGTTGAGAACCACTGGTTTAAGAGAAGGAAAGGGGATTTGTACTCTAGACGGGGAGGTGGGAGGGGAGAAGTGAAAAGGGAAAAGGACGGTGCAGGAAGGGGTGCCATTCACAAAAGTAAAAATCTCCCCCCTCCCTGTACTAGGAGGGGCTGATGTACCCCCCAGGGCACCGCCACCTGCCAAGAGCCAGCAGGTCAAAGCCTTCCTAGCGGAGAACACCACCTACCTGGCTTCAGGAATTTTCCTGCAGTTGAATAAATAAAAGTCATTCCTGGGAAAATGTCCTGAACAAAACCTGAACGCAGCCTCGAATGAACTGCTTGAGATTTTCATGCTGCTCTGCGCTGCCAAAAGGAGGGGTTTAAACTCCACTGTGAAATTTAAGTGACAATTCATCCCAGATTCCGCCCTCTCTGAAGGCTCCCCTACCAGGGCCAGGGTGGAGAATGAGGAATCCAAAGAATGGGAGAAGGGGGCGGGTGCTTTCTGTCAAGGTGCAAGGGGCTTGATCATAAACACCCCAAACTCTGCACATTCACATTTTACTCATCCTCATTCAGTCTCTGAAGGAAGAATTTTTTTTTTTTTTTTTTGAGACAGAGTCTCACTCTGTCGCCCTGGGTAGAGTGCTGTGGCGTCACAGCTCACGGTGTTAGGTGCACGAGATGAGACCCCTAGACATACGGAATAAGCCAATAGGAGTCTTTTATTCAGACTGGCCAGCCCGACTGCCCCCTTAAGTCAGGAGCAGCAGTGACCAGCTTGGGGACAGAGTTTTTATAGGGTAACTTATGCAAGCTAAAAAACAATACCACCGCTATGTACAGAAGCAAATTTATGGCACGTATGGTTAGTAATAGTCACTGGTCAACTAGTTCAGCAAGAAAAGTATTTTTTAAAACAATGGAGTCAGCAGGACCCTAAGGTGCCAGTGGCGCCACCAAGGAGGCCTCATCTGTTTTCCTCATCTTTGCCTCATCACCTCATCCTTCTTGTTTTTACCTTCCCCAGTGTTTGGGAAAGGGGGGGTTATCAGTGCTGGTGGGCTGAGTCTTGGTCTCGTCCACCATCTCAACAGCAACTTCAAACTCTAGGGCTCAAGCAATTCTCTTGCCTCAGCCTCCCAAGTAGCTGGGACCACAGGCACCTGCCACAACACCTGGCTATATTGTTGTACTTGTTGCACTTGTCGTTGTTTAGCTGGCCTGGGCCGGGTTTGAACCACCAGCCTTGGTGTACGTGGCTGGCACCGTGACCATTGTGGTGTGGGCGCTGAGCCTGGAGGAAGAATTATTATTCCTATTTCATAGAGGAGGAATGGAGACTTGCAGGAGTGCGGGGGTGGGGGTCAGGCCACCCCCTTCCACCCAATAATGTTCCCACACAGGCTTTACACAGGTTGAAACATACTATGATGCTGAAACATGTTCCAGATAGAGTGTCAGGAGAAAAACACAGCGGGACAGCATGTGAAACCCCATTTTTATGAACTAGAACAACACGTTCCAAACTGTCCACATGTCCTAACCTCCAATTCTTTTTTGTTTTTTGAGATAGAGTCTCACTTTGTCTCCCTCAGTAGAGTGCAGTGGCATCATTATAGCTCACAGCAACCTCAAACTCTTGGGCTTAAGCGATCCTCTTGCCTCAGCCTCCCAAGTAGTGGGGACTACAGGCACTTGCCACAATGCCCAGCTAGTTTTTCCATTTTTAGTAAAGACAGGGTCTCACTCTTGCTCAGGCTAGTCCCAAACTCCTGAGCTGAAGCAATCCACCTGCTTCGGCCTCCCCGAGTGCTGGGATTATAAGCGTGAGGCACTGTACCTAGTTCACCACCAATTCATGGAAGTTTGGAGTTTTCTCCCATATCTGCTTCTACATTATTTATTTATCAAAAATAATAATAATTTTTTTTTTTTTTTTTTTGGGCAGCTTTTGGCCGGTACCAAGTTTGAACCCACCACCTCTGGCATATGGGGCCGGCACCCTCTTCCTTTGAGCCACAGGTGCCACCTGCTTCTACGTTATTTTAAATGTTTGCTATTAACTAGTATGATATGTATAATAATTTTTTTTTTTTTTTTTTTTTTTTTTTTATTCAGCGCCACAATAAGACACCGTTGGTGTTGTGGTGAGACACAACATCAAACAATTTGGCACAATCAATTATCCTGACTCAGCCTCCCAATAATATGTGACTGAAGGAGCAAACCAAAATGCCAGGAAATTTATTTGATTCATACGTCATTTTTGTTTATCGGGCCTGTGATTGATTAAAACCTGCAAGTAC